>CM052192.1:7054800-7219259 GCA_028455805.1 Lasioglossum figueresi | reverse complement strand
ATCGAATACATTGTACGCTGGAAGAGCACAGTTTCGCGCAGAATAGCACGAAGATGCGAAGAGCATGGGACTCTTTCCGCGTCGGAATATGTAATTTCTTCTCGTGCGCTATCGTTACGAGTTCGTAAAGTGTTCTACGTGTAGTGTTCAGTAATTGTGTGAAAGTGTAGTGTTTCGTGTTTTACTGGTGTAACAAGCAAATGGATTTACGGCTGAATAAGTGAGTTTTTAATTCAATCAGTTTCTGATTCCTCTCTCGTTCGGGTAAAGTTGACGATGATGTGGGTCCTCACCGATTTCTATGACCATAAAATATGTTATAAATTCCACGTTTCAAATATACCTTTTTCCTTTGAAATGATGCTTGTCAAAATCGGAGAGGAAATAGTATGTACATCAATCGATTTTCAATTATAAGTTTTTTTTAATATCTCGTAAACTAAAGCTGACAGCCAAAAGTATAAACATAAATGTTGTTCAGAATCACGGTCTTGACAACATATGCAAAGCTCGTCGAAATCGGAGAGGAAATAGTACATCGATCGATTTTCAATTACAAGTTTTTATTAATATCTCGTAAACTAAAGCCGACAGCCAAAAATTCTAACGATAAATGTTGTTCAGAATCATGGTCTTAACAACATATGCAAAGTTCATCGAAATCGGATAGGATTCACATTATCGAGAAACTCTTGTTCGTTGCGACATCGCGGCGTGCCACCAACGCTTGGCTGCCGGCTCGCGCGTTGAATGTGCCAATACGCGTCTAGGTGTTTTTCTTTAATAACCTCGGATGCCATTTTCGTAAAGGAAAATGTCGCTTGAAATGATCTCAGGAACCTCCCATTCCCGGATGTTGAGGGAATTTTGGGACACCCTGTATATAGTAGTATATATATCAGTGGGCCCGGCCCGTACGTACTGGACACTGATTTTCAAAAAACAGCGAGGTTTCGCCTCTAGTATAGTCAGCGCCAGTGACAGTTTGCTCTAACCTATCGTGAGCCGATAACTTAACCTCAAAATTTGAAGTGTACACACTCACGCAGGCGCAGATCCTGTTTTTTGATTGATATATAAGGCTGTGGCAGTACAAAGGAAACATCTCAAATAGTTTTTCTGGAGTCACGGTGGCAGTGGCATTTGAAACATGGCCGACGTCATTGATTGTAATTTTCCTATTTGGGGGCTTCTGCCTAAAAAAGAAACGGGTGTCGCCCAATTTCTTACCAAATACCCCGAATATGACGGTCGAGGAGTCATCATCGCAATTTTCGATTCAGGAGTTGATCCTGGGGCGCCTGGTATGCAGGTACGTTGGCTTTTACCAGACACGCCTCACGACTGTTCAAATCATTGGTTTTTTGCCCTTTCAAATTTGAAAAAATTTCACCGTTTTCTCGGACATAAAAAAAATGACTCCGAAAGAATTCGTTCAATACTTATAATCGTTTTACCGTCAATAATCCGTTTATTGTTCCCCGTGCATAAAATACAAAACTTTGTATAATTCTAATGACAATTCAAAAATATCTGTTGTACGAACTATTATTTTTTTTTATTTTTTCTTGAATTGTATTTCTTTAGGCAGCTTCACGGAGCTTCTCAAATTGGTGTATTCTTTAAACACTAAAATGGAATGCATTACTCATTTGATTCTTTCATCTAAGTATCTGAAAATTAGTATTAGTCATTATGATAACATTTAGAAGATGACATTGCTGTTTTTCGTTGCTTATTTAAAAAAAATAGCAACATTAATATAATAATATGATGTAGTAAATGACAAATCTATTTTGTATAGATAACTACAGATGGAAAACCAAAAATTATTGAAAGGTATGACTGCAGTGGAGCTGGAGATGTAGACACCAAAAAAGTTGTACAAGCACCCGATGGATACATAATTGGCATAACTGGTCGTAAATTACAGGTATATTTGAATCAGTAATAACAATTAAATTAAATGATCTATATTAAATTAACAATGACCAGTGGACATTTAAATAATATATATTCTGATTGTTTAAGAAATATTAATCTTTTCCAGATTCCATCTAATTGGAGAAATCCTAGTGGAGAATATCACATTGGAGTAAAGAATTTGTATTCGTTATATCCAGGGAAATTAAAAGAAAGAGTCTTATTAGAACGAAAAAAACGACTGTGGGATAGTTCTCAAAAGACTGCACTTGCTGATGCATCTAGAGAATTACAAGTATATAATTGCATTCATTTTGTTGCTATAATATTCATTTTTCATATACAGTACTTTGCCACACATACAACTCAATATTGAATTTAATATTAAAATCTATGTATTATTTTAAATTATTTTCTTAAAATTTATAATTCAATGCACAGTTTATAATGATCCGTTCAAATTGTACACTTGGGAGAGACATTATATGTAATTAGGATTGTAGACCATGTGATCCAAAGATAGGGTTGTTGTGGGTACGTTAAACCATTCAATCAAATGAGGCCAGTTTCACAATGTGTCACAGTGATCTCTATCTAATGCTATATTTATATTTGGCAGTTTGATCTACTGTAAAGCCATTGATTCATTACATAATAGCTCTTCTATAAAACACGTTAACTTATAATATTTTTTAATATTTTACAATCCGATTTAAACGAAATGTTAGAGTAGTGAAATTTCTTGTACATTGCAATATTTCCAGAAACAATCAAGTTTATTTATAAAACAAATTAAATTTCGATGAATATGTAATTTTTATTCAAGCCGAAACTAATATGATTTTTTGTTCCATAATTATATTTAGGAATTCGAAGCAAAGAATCCACAAATAACGACTTTAGAAGAAAGACTAAAGAAAGAAGAACTTGAGGCAAGAGTTGAAGTTCTAAATAACATTGAGAAAAAATATTCTGACGCAGGACCTACATATGATTGTGTTCTTTTTCATGATGGTGAGGTCTGGAGGTAAGGATACATGGAGGATCTACTTTCAAGTTTGGATGGATGTTTACAAAAATTCAACAAACGTTAATCACTATACAATCCTTTCAATTATCTATTATAGGGCGTGTATTGATACTTCTGAGAAAGGTAATTTAGAAGTTGGCGTATGTCTGGGAGAGTATACTTTGACTAGGGAATTTGCACCACTTATACCGGAAGATCAGTTAAATATTAGTATTAATGTTCACGATGATGGGAACACGTTAGAGATTGCTAGTTTATGCTGTAAGTTGCAATAGCATGAAACCGTTTCTTTCTGATCGCGTAAAACCGACGTTGAGATAACAAAAAACTTCAATTTATTTCTGTATGTTGCAGCAAGCCATGGCACACATGTAGCTTCAATTGCGGCAGCATATTTCCCAGATAATCCAGATTTGAATGGTGTTGCACCGGGTGCACAGATTATTTCACTGACCGTCGGAGATGGCCGCATTGGCACAATGGAAACTGGGACTGCGGTGGTACGAGCAATGATACACGTGATGAAACATAAAGAGAAAATAAATATAATTAACATGAGTTACGGAGAACACGCGCACTGGTCAAACACAGGGAGAATAGGAGAATTAATGAACGAAGTGATCGATAAATACGGAGTTACGTGGGTAGCATCCGCTGGAAATCTTGGGCCAGCTTTATGTACCGTTGGAACACCTCCGGACATTAGTTCTAACAGCATAATCAGTGTAGGAGCTTATGTTTCGCCTGACATGATGGTGGCTGAATATTCTTTACGGGAAAAATTGCCAGGTATGCCATTCACATGGTCATCTCGTGGTCCAATGATTGACGGAGGAGCTGGTGTAACTGTGTGTGCTCCGGGAGGAGCTATAACCAGTGTTCCTAATTTTACATTAAGGAAAAGTCAACTCATGAATGGAACAAGTATGGCTAGCCCGCATGTAACCGGAGCAATTGGTATGTGTAGTCATTATTAAGATTAGGGAAGTTTAGAATTGCTGTATGAGAATAAAAATGGCTAATCAAAAGTTTAATCGTATTACAGCTGTACTTATATCGGGTTTGATTTCTAAAAACTTCCCCTACTCTCCATACAATATAAAAAGGGCTCTCGAAAATACAGCTCTCTATGTACCAAACTTGGATCCCTTTGCACAAGGTTCAGGACTGCTACAAGTTGAGCGTGCGTTTGAAAGTCTTATTACTTATAACAACGTTCCTGAAAGGGACATAAGGTTTTCTATTAGCTGCGGAGGATACAACACCAAAGGAATTCACATGAGGACTGCAATCATTGACCGACCAAAAGAGTACACTGTCAACGTTGAACCTATATTCCTGAATACCGAAAATACAGGTACTGATTTACGTATCTGTTACTGCAGTGTCGTATGTTTCGATTAAGTTTAATTTATTATCACGTTTACTTATATAGATCCAGCACTGAAAATTGCTTTCAATTTGAAATTGACTTTGGTATGTGATGCATCTTGGGTGCAACAACCAGCTCATCTTGATTTAATGCACATGTCTCGCTCGTTTATCGTCAGAATCGATGGCTCAAATTTACCGGAAGGTGTTCATACAACTAGGTATATGTGTTAATAATCAAGAAAATTAATCGAACGTGTTTAAGATACACATTATATTGATACCAATCGTGCTTCACAGTATCAGGGCATATGATGTAACAGACATTGCAAAAGGACCAGTGTTCCAAATACCAATTACCGTAGTGCAACCACAATCACTGCCAAGATCTGCTGTTCTTCCAGACTTGACGTTTTCAAATATTCTGTTCAAGCCTAACACAATTCGAAGACATTTCATTCTAGTTCCGGAAGACGCGACATGGGCAGGTAAATTTTTCTCGCAATATATTTTTACGTTATATTAAGAGTATAGTATCAACGATTTCATTCAATTCGATCCAGTTGTTAAATTGAAGAGCACAGAGAAGGATAAAACTGGACGAGTCGTAGTTCAGACTGTTCAGTTAAAGCCTCGTTTGTCCTGCAAGACTCTGGAATTTAATAAAATGATTAACATAACTTCTCAGTCTGAGACTGTTCAACCGTTTGCTGTTCAGGTAACGCCCGCTTCGATAATAGTATAATTTAACAAATGCATATATAGTGACATTAAATTGAACTTGTAAATATCCGTGTAGGGAGGATTGATCCTAGAAGTGGTTATTGCAAAATATTGGGCAAACTTGGGTGACATGTTAGTCGATTATTCTATAGAATTTCATGGTATTCATATGATAAATGGAAATCTTACAATGCAATCCGGGGATGGAATAAACCGTCTAGAATTACGAAGTTCACTTAGAAACGAAGAAGTGGTTCCTAGTGTCTGTCTCAAGTCGTCCGTGCAAATCTTGAAGTATGTACCTCTAAAATTCGATGTATGCTTGTTATGTGTTTAACTATAAACTTATTATTTTCTCCAATGTGATAGACCTACTGACGTAAAGATCGTTCCATTGCGAGAACGGGACATTATTCCACCATCACGACAAATTTACGAATTGCAATTAACATACACGTTCCACTCTGCAAAAGCAACAGAGGTAACACCGAACGCAGCATTACTCAGTGATTTGCTGTATGAAAGCGAATACGAGAGCCAAATGTGGACTATTTACGATAGCAACAAACAGCTAATATCTTGCGGCGATGCTTATCCATCGAAGGTAAACTCATTTATGAATTCAATTCCACGAATGGAGTTGTAACTTTATATGTTTTCGCAGTACATTATACAAAAGTTAGAAAAGGGCGATTACACTTTAAAAATGCACGTGAGGCACGAAAAGAAAGAGTTACTAGACAAATTAGTAGATATGCCACTACTTTTAAGTCACAAATTAAGCAATCCAATTACATTGGATGTCTATGCAAATGAGTCACAAGCGATCATTGGTGGCAAAAAAATGGTATCAGGTTC
Organism: Lasioglossum figueresi; assembly: GCA_028455805.1. Taxonomy (NCBI): domain Eukaryota; kingdom Metazoa; phylum Arthropoda; class Insecta; order Hymenoptera; family Halictidae; genus Lasioglossum; species Lasioglossum figueresi. Next base: position 7,213,354 of record CM052192.1, on the reverse strand, counting down.
GATTCCATCTGGCCATATTCTTCCTGTGTACATTGCTCCTATGACGAATGAGAACAAGTAAGTATTTCACTTAACAAAACTTCTGTTTTACTTTCTATTACTTTCTTATTTATTGAATTAAGTTGATCTATTACACTTGTAAGGATACTTTAAATATTTTTTGTACATGTAGCATTTTCTTCTCCTATAAGTAAACAACTGCATGGGTAACTTTACAATTATGATTTTGAAACTAAGTGTAATTATCCAAAAGTTGATTACATACTGTAAGTTATACTATTACTATCATTTGAAGAATGTTAGCTCCTTTTCAACTCGTCGTATACAGCCTATTTTTCTCAGAATTTTATTTAAACAATTCTAAATGATACGCTTTTAAAGTTGCTACTAAGATAACATTCTTTTTTTTATCCCGCATTGCAGCACTGAAAACAAGTGAGTCTATAGTATTATTTTTATAAACATTTTTGCACATTTACATGCTTTGTAGTTGTGAAAAAACAATAATAATTTGTCGAAGTAGCTGATGCTTTCAAATACTAATCTACAATTATATAAAGTGAGTTTCTAATTGTCCAGCTGCAAATAAAAAACAATTTCGAGCATAGATAAATGACAATGAGTACTACTTTCAAATCATTCTATATCAAGTTTTAGTAAGCACAAGTCATTGCATGATAAGTAGTTTATGTAATGAAGTGTCTTCCTACAGCTATTTACAAATCAAGCTTTTAATAACATAACAAAGCTGATAAAGAAAAGAATCACCTGTAAATGTTCAAATATGGAAGTGCTAATGTATCTTCTATATGTAATAACTATAATACTTGGCTTACAACATTTGGTACACATCTGTTCATTTTTCCACTTAGTAGAGGCTTCGTTTTGTCACTTTTGTTTTCTTATCTTTGGCTTCTTCCTATAACGCGTCATAGTAGTGAAAATACTTAATACAGCGTCTGAGAACAACTAATTCAAGACTAATTGATTTTCATCTGCTCACTTCTTTTTAAAGAATTTCTAAGGGTGCTACTTTGGGTAGTTACCTGCAGGGTACATTGACATTCTGTAAGGACGATACCGTAAAGAAAGTGGACTCTCACACGTTCAAATACATTTTATCCGAGCCGGGCAAGAAGAGCAGCAATGCCACAAATAAGACGGACAAGGAAAAGACCACCAAATGGGATGAATATAATGAAGCACTCAGAGACTTAAAATGCAATTGGCTTGGAAAGCTGGGTAATCAAATTTCCACTGAATTTCATATGATTTACATACGATCGTATTTCATACAGAAGTATTTTACATTATCAATTTCATTATTATATTCATATAAACTTTTTGCTTCTCTTTCCGGTTTCAATTCTACAAATAGCGCCATCCACGAGTAAGTTACAGCTTGAAGGAAAACCATTCCACGGTTTATGTTTTAGACCCCTATACAATTCAATAATTAGACGACTATATCTATATTTTCAGCCATTTTATTCCATCGCATGTACATACTGACATTTCTTCTTTGTGACTTACATTCAATATTTATTACAGCACTCTGTGATACTGAAAGGATTTTTTTCCCATGTCCCAATTTTATAAAAGGCTCTTTATCGAATGGTGTACATGTTTTGTGATCTTTTAAGTGCATTTTTGTCAATCGTTTGCAACATGAATGTACATATTTGTTTTCGGTTCGATCAACATGACTAATCTATGTTTTTAAATATAGAACCTGGAGAATACGCGAATTTGCTGTACGGAGAACTGAAGACTCTATTTTCGGATCATTTACCCGTTCACATTGCCATGTTAACTTCATTGGATTCCCCGGAGGCTCGTCGTCATGTACCACACGATGATCTTCCAGAAAGCAGTGTTTCTCTCGCGAATCAAATAATAACCGTCGCTGACTCCGTGATCACCAACATAGATCAGGATAAACTGTTAGCGTACTACGGCCTGAAGAACGACCAGCGTGCCGATGCAGCGAAAATCAAAGCGACCATGGAGAAACAGAAGAGCAGCTTGATCGAAGCGTTAGTGAAGAAAGGATGTGCACTGGCACGATTATACGTGCACAACATGAAAAAAGGAGAGGGAGATCGTCAATCGTTCGAACATTTATTAGAGAGCGTTACAAATCATTGGCAAGAAGTGCAGAAGTTCGCTGAACCAACCGATAGCAAGGTAAAAAAAAGAGGATACATATTGTTTCTTCTTGATGATTATCTAAAAGGACCCGAGTGAAAATGAGTTATTTCTTACAGGTCATTATGCTTTCACTGTGGCATGCCCACGTCAACAATCATTACGGTCGCTATTTGAAGTTACTGATCCGTTATTACGAAGAGAAACCACTAAAAGAAATCGACGAGAAATGCATAGAAATCGCGAGGAACCTGGGATGGGAACATTTGTCGAATCATATTACCTCAAGTATACAGTCGCGTTATCCGACTTCGTACAGATCATTTTGATCACTGGTAAGCATATCGTGCTTTAATCTCAATATTCGTGTAACTATATAATAACATATTTCAGATACGACAAGAAGAGATGAAAAAGAATATGACGCCCTGATGAGAGGAGACTAATTATCTAAAACAGTTTTCAGTGCAGCTCTACGTTGGCAGGAGGCATTTCTGACAAGTCAATCGGATGTATTATACATTTAGAAAAATGCAATTTTACTGATACTTAACAAAAAAAAAATGAAGAAAAAGTGACTTCAAACAAATATTTTAACTTTTGAACTTAAACAACAAACACAAATAAATCATATTCGTACTTGCAATATCATTTGCCTTATGAAAACCATAAAAGACCGAAACAAACTCTTAGGAGCAATAACATGAAATAATTCGTATTCGCCAGTAAAACGTATGACGGCACATGTACATAGATTTCCAAAAAGAAAAAAGTTAATCGTTTCGACAATAGTATATTTGTTTTGAAACTGCATTTTTACAACGACTATCGCGCGGAAGGAGAAGGACATGTCAGAGTATCACGGAAACTGTTATCTCAATTTAGAAACTGAATTTTTTAAATAGCAATATGTTATTCGAAAGCATTCGTCTCAGCTAAAATGATGAATATCATCCAAACTCATCTAGGTTTTTCCATTTTTACAATATATTAAATGTAAATATATATATTTATATATATATATATACACATATATGTATTTTCTTTACACCTGCAGAATATATTTTATTTTATTAGATTCAGTTGTTTACAACTGTACACGCGATTTAAATTAATGCAAAATTTGTGTAAAAAGTATTTTCGATTTATGTCGTTGCAACAGTACATACGGCGCACGTTTTATGTTATGTGCAGTAGCACTGAATGCGCTTATGTATACGATAGAATGATTGGATGGAGCACATATCTAAATTTTTTTTAATGAAATAGCAGTTCTTGTTTTCCATAGCAAATCACGTAAACAACAAAATATGGATCACTACTACGTGCACTACAGTTCCAACATTACAACTGAAAAGCAATTGTAAGAAGTACATTTAGTTGAACTACATTTTACTATAGATCTTCTATTAGGAAATAAAACTTGAGTTATTTCTTGACATTGAATTGTACTGTTTTTATGAAATGACTGATTATATGAATAATAAATATACTAATAGATGCTTCTCACAATCTAATTTTATTTAACTGTTAGACATTTAATTGTTTGCTGTGAAAAAATATTTACAAATTGTTGCAAAAAAAATTCAACATGTTTTAGAAGCAACTAGGGGAAGTAAACTCTTATGTATGACCTTGGACTCGTTAGTACACTCTCTAAGGAGTTATCTTAGATGGCACCACGATTACAGCACATCACGTGATTAAACGTGATTGGACGTGACTGATGTTCCAATCTTTGGCGCTACTGAGCGCTACTATTTGATTGACCATGAAGTTCTTCCTGGGAGCAACCTAATCATGGCTCATCCAGTTCAATAAAAAATGTTTTCGAACACAAAATTTAGAAATACCACAATACATTCTTACTAAAACGTTGCACAAAGAGTTATGTCCTTGTCATCATCAACATCATCTGACCAGAACTACCCTTCGTTTATAAAAGAATATGTTGATAATGTAACAATATATTGGTACAATGAAGACTTTGCACAAAGCCGATATCCCCCAGGACAGAGAAGTAACAAGAAATTTATATCCCCCTTTTTAATTTTATTTCTGTTCGTTAATATATTCTATTGTTGAACTTTATAGTCAGTAAAGCATGTACTCTGATTTGTCTTCTCGTTGCACAACGAATATCTGAGACAGGACTATCGATATATGATATAGAATCAACTTCTGAAATAACTAATTACATAGCAGAAGCTATGGTAGAAGGTAATGCCACTCATGCATGGATCGTTAAAAATGGATTAGTTTCTCATCCATATCTCAGTACAGAAGAAGCATTAAGACATGGTGGTGACAGATTAAGTATATTGACAGAATGGGTATACATTTCATGATAAAAAATTATTAAAAATCCAACATTTCATTTTACAAGACCTTACAATTCTCTATATGCATTGCATGTAGACCTTTCAAGTGTTTCGTGATAAAATCGAAAGAAGTTTATATCACAACATAAATAACTTTTTACATAAATGGTATGCCTCCTCAAAATCCAATAACTTGTTCATGCTTCTAATCACTTGTGGCCGCACAGTTTTATTCATATTCCAAGAAAATACCAATATAGTAACATTTTTTGACTCTCACAATCATCAAATGAATTCAAGATCAAACAGAGGATTAGTTCTTGCACAGGTACATCTTCATGTGCAGGGTGGGTGGAAATTGTAGTATAGTCAGAATGACGGTGGTATATGCACAAAAATATGTAAAAAAGCTTTGGTATCTTTTCACATAAAATCGTCCCTATTCTGGTTATACTGTGATGTTCGCCCCATTCTGTAAAGAAATAAATTTTTAATACCAAAATATTTTGCAAACTAATAATAAAAAAATTATGCAGACAGCTATAGAAAAATTGCAATATTTATGCAAGTGGTACATTGAGGATATATTAAATCAATGTTACAGCATAAAATCAGAACAATATGAGCTAGCTTTTTTATATCCTAAAGATAATACTAAATGCTGTGGATGTTTTTCTTGCTCCTGTACCAGGGTTTGCAACAGGATTATCCGATGAGATGATTTGATTTCTTTTAATTTCTTTTAACAAAAAGAATGTAATAGACTAAAATAAAAAAATTGTAAAATTTAAACATGCTTCAAGTAGTTCATTTTGTTGAGATGGCCAGAGAGGTTTTGCTTAAGAGTTATTGCTATGGTGTGATAATTATGGAGTGTATCTTTCAATAAAACAGCTTTTGTAGATTAAGACTGATAAATTTATTTACATTATGTACAATGTGTTTCTAAAACTATTACAATTCTTTGTTTACGCAATGCTAACACAATAGAAAGCTGCAGCTTAAAATTTCAAAACGTATACTGTATACCATTAGAGTATTATTTAAATGAAGTATAAGTTCTGTGATCATGGATTATTTTGTTGCATTGCATAAACGTACTTCTGACAGTATATTGAACTTGTTTTATAATGAATAGATTAGTCAGAATCTTTTTCACTTTATCTATTACAATTCTTTATAAAATATAATCCGAAATTTATGGACGACGCATCTTCGTGTTGCTAATTTTTCTACTGTACACAGAGGTATGTCAGTATACTTAAGTGCGCATAATTATTTTTGATTGCTTAAACATTTTCTAGAAAGTTCAGAAATATATATATTTTTACATCATATTTCTTCAATCTCTTTGTATCATATATAAATTAAAGCGATTAGTAGCTTCGAAAATTCACTGTGTATTTGACTAAAACTACACAAGCATTAATCACACGTTGTACTTTGTCAAATAAACAACAAGAAAATGAAATCGATTCAGTATGAGATTTGTTGTCGAAATCACAAGCTAAAAATATGGTAATTTTTTTTCAACTTATTAAAAACAGACATGTTTCATTTGCGACAATCATAAATGAAACTCATAATTTAAACTTGTAAAAAAATTCTTAGTTTATTTTTCCTAACATCTATAGTATCTCAGAATTACAATATAAATATTTCTCTGTAGCGGTAAAACAGAAACAAATCTTTCTCCTTGAAAGGATAAGTATAGCGGTGCCAAAGTTTTGTTACGTTTAAAATACAGATTTGTTTTTCTCTTCGTGTTTTTTTTGTATTTATGTTACAAGTGTTATGTATGTCGTAAAATTTATTTAATAACAATTTTCAATAACGCAATTTCTAGAAATCACTATCTACAAAAAGTTAGAAACGAATCTTTCTCAGAATTTTTCCTTTCAAAACTAGATCCTTAAGAAGGAACACAATGAGTTATTTCTCCTAATGCTTGCAAATACCGTTGGTAATTGAGCAACGTTTTCAACTGTCACTACGTTTTTTCTTGTTCTTCTTTTGTTTTGGAGAATAAACTGATTATACATCATATTACTTTGTACAGATGAATGTATAATATTGTAGATTTAAACTTACAATAGCACTAGTCAAGTTTTAAAGTTCACATAATTTGGATTTACAACGATTTAATTAGCTTTCACTTTTATATGTAAGAAAGTAATGTTCTTTTCGTTCTAAGCAAAATTTTTTTACATTACAAGATTATTATACAATATGATTGTATAATACAATATGATCTGTACACAAAGTAAAATGATGATGCTTTATAAAAAAAATATGTTCAAGTATCACATAATTATACAATTTTATAATTGAATAAGTAAAGCTTTTTTCTGATGAACTCGTGGTTGTGCCCACTCTACAAAATCATCTATCAACACAGGCCAAGCTCCCTCTTCGTCATAATTACTCATATCAGGATTGATCATAAGCGCAAAATCTAATAACAAATTCCATGTATCTTTTGGAATTGATCTCTTATGGTGTTCCTAGAAAACAGTATGAAACATATGTAAATATTTCTGTTTGTAACTGTGATCTTTTAGTGATTGATTGTCAATAATTCTTTTGAAATTTCTACCTGTAGAAATTGACACCATAACGGCAGGAACTTGAATTTATCATCTAATACAATATTCCAATAAGCAATTGCCATATCGAGGTCTAAGCCCTTCTGCCCTGGATTTTTTGCATAATTGAATGTAAAGTGATAAAAATCCTTAAATTTGTGAGGATCTCTTAATTCATTTTCTAAACTACTTAAACGAGCTTTTAATTTATCTATACTGTCCACACTGAAACAATAATTTTTTATTATTTTTTCTTAGATTATATGCAACATTAACTCCGATATACTGCACAAAAGAGGAAAATAAGGACTTTTTTCAAATTACCCTAAATCCATCATGCCATTCATAAATTCGTCTTTAGTAAATTCACATTGAGTTTCTGCCCTGAATTTCCAAGCAATGATTAAAACTAATTTGCTCTCGGGACTCAAACCCAAATCGTCTAAAAATTTCATTATTCCGTCTGCTGTGATCTTGTCTGATTCATTTGGATCTACATTGATCACCAGATCACAATTAGATGTAAAGTTTGAACACATTAGAGAAACATCACAACGATATCAACTTACTCCCTAGTAATTAGAAATGTTCAATGCTTACCTTGGTATCGACTGAACAATATTTCTAATTTCTTTTTGTCCACAGAAATTCTTGGCTCTTTGTAGTAAGCCTCGGGATTCTGAAAATAGTTATCACTTGCCAGGTCTAGCTTCCAATCATTCTGCGCCAAACAATATATTGCTGTTTGTTCTCCGGTTTGTGTACAAGTAATGAATTTCTTAACTTTGTCCCTTTGCGAGACCTTCAACTTATTCTGCAACGAGAACGAAACACCAGATTTCAGTACAACAAAACCTTGACACAAATATGACACGGTCAGAGAAACAAAAAAAAATTATAGTTCATTTTTCGTTTGCACACCATCTTGGACAGAACCTCTCGACGCAAACCTATTTATACGTAATCTCAGAGCTTTCGTTATACTGTCGTAGACCTCGAGGAAGATATACAAACAAACAATACTTTGTTACGTGAACAACAGTTACGATACTTTGCGTACGATTCCATCGACGGAATATTTCCAAGTTCAAGGATTTTCGTGTGTCACTGGCGCGTTTTATAGACATTCGAGAATATAGACAAGCATTATCCTCGAATTCTCTCTGGGCGAGATGTATAGCGACAGACCGATATTTGTATTTCGTGCGAAAAGAATCGTTAACGTTAAAATCCGATAGGTTATTCGAACGTTTTCGTTAGGTTTTCGTTAACACCCGTTGTAGAGCAGCGATATCCGTTTAGGAGATTAATCCGCGAAGATGGTTGCACGATTACGACACAGAAATTCGTGAAACACTCACCATTTTAGCTAATTTTAGGCCCCCGAAAGCCAAAATATTATTTCCTTTGCACTGCACTTGACATGAACATGCGCACGTTCTGCGAAGGCTCCGAGAAATGCAAATAGACACCAGCGGAGCTAGAAGCAATGCCACCAGACGTTGTCAATGGAAAACTATTTCGAGGACAATGTCGCGGGTTTTTTGAAACGGCACACGTTTAATTTCTCGGGCCGCGCGTTTGACCGCGGGGCTGTCTAAAAGAAGAAATAATCGTCGAGAGCATCGCGTAATTCAGCTCGGCGTTCGGTGACATCGATGCAGTGTTCTTTTTTTATGTGTTGTTCGACTGACAATGAATCGTGTTGTGATATTTGACCTGTACCGAAACAACAACAACAACAGAGTGTTGTCGTAAACGCTAGACATTACTAGACCATCGCGTGTAAATATTCGTACCGTAAACTTGCAAGATCGTGGTACGCTGCCAGTCGAACGGATAAACATTAATACGTAACCGCAGTGATGCTGACACCGATGTTGTTTCTGAATTGTTAACCTAAATGTTGTCTGCGAAATGGATGCGATGTTTCCGCGACTCTGACAACTATCGTTGTGTATTTCGATCGGCACTGATCTTGTTGGGCTGTGTACACAAAATAAAATGAATTCGTGAAACATTTTTCAATAATGATGCACTTGTAATGAACGCGGATTATGGTTGCCAGGAAAATGAGCGGAGAGTGATTCTCTTGTGAGGTTACTGATCGGCGATGCCAGTCGAAATTCTCCGGTTATTCTATTATCGGTGAGAGATACTTTATTGTTCTTCTACTTTCTGCATTGTTTTAAGTATCGAATAATCTTTCGTATATGTTACAATTATTTTAGAATAAAAGTGGATCTACATTTTAATTGATTGTTTCTTATGCTTACAGAAATCTACCAAGTGACTATGTTATCTCTGCAGACTTGAGATTTAAGTAATCATGAATAGCAGTCTGTAACAGTTGCAATGGGGGAAAGCATGTTCGAATTCATTCCATTGTACCATCAAAATGGAAGCGGAAGAGAATTCCGGCATTGGATAACACATATGAAGTTGTCCAGGATCATTTTGCTAACTTCTGCAGTTTTGTTTATTGTACCACTATTTACGCATTATTACTTGTCAAAGGTAACGGTTATTCTTAAATATTCAGAAATATCTAATGAAAGTCGCTAAAATATGTTCTGTACTACAGGTAGAGTCCGATTCACCGGACAGAGACATTTACCGTACATTTTCCACATTGGAGGCTTTCGAAGATTTCACTTCTATGAAAGCTTCTCAGTTGAAAATGAGAATCGAAGAGTTGCTGCGTATTAAAGTTTCTGTAAATAACGAGCTTAGGGACTTGAGTGCAAAGAGACAAAGGCTTCAAGTGGAAATCAATAGTTTAACCCAAAAGATAGATGAGTTGAAGCAAGAGCTGCTCCATCAACAAACAGATCTTGATCGATTGAAGATCAGTGTTGAACAGGCACAAGTGGCTCAGAGGGAGGCAGTGGAGAGGAATACGCCGGAATTGGCACCTCCCAAACGTATACTAATGGATTCGGTTCCTGCTGTATTACTTAGTCCTACATCGCATTCCTGCAGAATGTACAATTGTTTTGATCATAGCCGATGTGCACTAACAAGTGGATTTCCAGTTTATTTATATGATCCAGATCAATACTCGGTAATAAATCCGGGCTGGGACGTTGATGGATTTTTAAAAACTACCATAAAGCAAACATTGGGTATGTAGTCATATGATAATTAATATTTCTGTACATTACAAGTTGAGACATATGTTTCTGTTCAATAGGATACAATCCACATCTTACTGCAAACGCAGCTGAAGCTTGTATATACATACTACTGATAGGAGAAGCTCACTCTACTCAACAAAAGGTTGACAAAAAACACAGAAATCTCGTGGACGTAAACAAATTGCACGCACTTCCTTATTGGGGTGGGGATGGCAGAAATCACATTTTATTAAACCTCGCACGTAGGGATCTATCCGTGGAATCCGGGAATATTTTTAGTGGCGTAGCCACCGGTAGAGCTATAATAGTGCAATCAACGTTTTATAGAAATCAATTTAACGAAGGTTTCGATCTAGTTGTTCCACCCATTTTGGGACCTCCAGGTGGCGATGTTTGGCAAGAATGTGCTCAAATGCTACCAGCTAGGAGAAAATATCTGTTGTCTTTTCAAGGAGAAATGAGACCTCTGAGAGCAACCACTATGGCGAATCAAATAGATGACGCCGACGTGGATCTGGAGAGATTATCCGTTGACGAGAATAATCTTGATTCTTTCATTATCCAGCATCTCAAGGAAATGAGTACAGGAATGACTTTGGACAAATTTTTCATTCAGTTTGAGTGTATACCGGCTTCGGAGGAGAAAAATGTCGAAATTCTTGATTGGTCTCTCTGTGGAACTGATTCGTCGAGGAAAGCTATTTTAAGGGAGTCCACGTTTGCCTTAATTCTAGCTCCTAGCAACGCTTCGTTTGTAACTACGTCCTATATGCAAGCTAGACTATATGAAGCTTTGCGGTCCGGGTCTATTCCAGTTTTCTTAGGCGGCGATCAAATCGTATTGAGTTACAGCGAAGTAATCAGTTGGCGCAGAGCTGCAATATTTTTGCCCAAGGCTAGAGTAACGGAAATGCACTTCCTGCTGCGCGCTGTGCCCGACACTGATCTTTTGAGTATGCGTAGACAAGGCAGGCTGATATGGGAACGGTATCTAAGCACAGCACAGGGTGCAGTAGATACTATTGTTGCCGTTATCAGGGATCGACTTGGTATACCTCCGTTGCCAGCACCACAAACTGCCAGTCCAAGTGTCTTCAACGAAAGCTTTGTGGTAAGCGTTACAGTTGCAGCGTCTATTCTGCTATTGTCTATGAATGCTATATATTTTTTCAGCCTTTAAAGTCTGATGCCATTATTGCCGAGCCGGAAGCAGAAGAAAGTTTGGGTCCTTTGGAGCCACCTTATCCGTCTCCTGCTTTTAAGAGAAACTATACCACGATACTACTTCAAGGCCATGAGATCTGGAACGACTGGGTGGACCCATTTTATTTGTACCCGCAGCTGCCTTTCGACACTGTTCTTCCCAGTGACGCCAAATTTCTTGGTAAATAATAGAAGCGTGTGAGAATCTGAGAATGTCGGGTACTCGATGGTCAGGAGGGGTTGGGAAAACATCCTCGGGAAAATCCGTCATCTTGGATAAAATTTTAGGATCTGAAGTGGGATTCAGACCAATTGGCAAAGGTGCAGGCGGCGCAGGCAAAGAATTCAGCGAAGCTTTGGGTGGGAACTATCCAAGAGAACAGTTTACAATCGTGATGTTAAGTTACGAACGAGAACAGGTCCTGATTAACTCCTTGGCGCGGCTTTACGGATTGCCGTATTTAAATAAAGTTCTCGTGGTATGGAACAGTCCAAAACCACCAATGGAAGACTTAAAATGGCCAGATATTGGAGTCCCAATTCATGTAAGACTTAATAATATTCTACAAAAAAGATTCTGTCGATTTTCATGAGTGAAAATTTCTTTACATAGGTCATAAAGGCTTCGAGGAATAGTTTAAACAATAGGTTTCTGCCATTCGATGCCATCGAAACGGAAGCCGTTCTTTCAGTCGATGATGATGCTCATTTGAGGCACGACGAGATTATGTTTGGATTCAGGTAATTTATTTGTATGTGGTTATTAGAATATAAGAGATTGAAGTTGATGATTTTGGTATCTGCAGAGTATGGAGAGAACATCGGGATCGCGTAGTCGGATTCCCCGGTCGCTTTCACGCATGGGACCTGAATTACCATAATGCTTGGAACTACAATTCGAATTACTCATGTGAGTTATCAATGGTTTTAACCGGAGCCGCGTTCATTCATAAACATTACACATATCTGTACACTCATTGGCTACCGCAAGCCATACGAGATAAGGTTGACGAATACATGAATTGCGAGGATATTGCCATGAATTTCCTCATATCTCACATCACAAGGAAACCACCCGTCAAGGTTAGTGAAATACTATCACACAATACGTTCCACATTTAGTATTGTCATTGATAAATAATATTCCGCTTTTCTATATTTTCAGGTTACATCACGTTGGACTTTCAGATGCCCTGGCTGTCCAGTTTCTCTATCAGAGGATGATACCCATTTTCAGGAGAGGCACAAGTGCATTAATTTCTTCTCTCAGGCAAGTACCTTTTATTAGTATCGATGATTGAATTCTTTGGAAATTTTTGAAGTGTATACTTTAATTCATAATTTCTGCGTATCTGTACGTGATACTGCATGCGTTTTAGAAATGTAGGAATATTTATTTTTCTTATTTCAGGTATTTGGATATATGCCTCTCTTAAATACTCAGTATCGAGCTGATTCGATATTGTTCAAAACGAGAATACCACACGATAAACAGAAATGTTTTAAATTTATATAGAGAACTAATTTTTACATAGATAAATACCTAGTGAATGGTCACTTGATAGAATTTACATGTTTTTGATAAAATTTTGACTGAATTGATACACTGTTTCCTACGGGGTATGCCAACACGTGGAGTAAATGTTGTAGACTTTCTTTTTTAATGCCCTTCCTTTTTAAATTATATTTTATACTGTTATATTAATCAATTTCTCAAATTGCACATTTTAATGAAAAATTCTACACAAATTTATATGTCGTAAATAACATAGAGAACAAATGCAATGGATCTTTTTACGTCGTTATACACTTAAGTTATACCACACCAATTTTCACAGTTTATGGTGAACTGCGATACATTTGTTTATATGAAAATAACCCAGTGGAGATCAAACTCCAGCACGTATATGATATATGTATAATCCATATTACATACACGTTGATGTATGTAATATGAGGATCTCGACAAGAGTGAATTGAATCGCATTTTTATTTATTTGAAATAGGACCAATACGATTAAAAAGTAACAATGGTTACAGATATGTAACAGAAACATAATCACTACAATTGTAAATAATAATATCTTATGTAAATACAATATCACGAATTCTGAAACACGACCGAGACAGTGTTAATGAACGAGTAATGGAGTCACACCTTAAATGAAATATCTGAAAAATTGTCCTTGTGCTGAAAAACTCATAACGATTTATAGCACTTTAGATAATTTCATTCTAGAGTCTTATTTATAGAAGTTTCCCAGCGAACGCCACGCCATCGTATCGTGCCAAAATTCTATTAATTACAATCCTTGTTTTAAGTTACCATAATATTCGGTTACACCGCAAGCATTAATATTTAATTGCGTAATACTCTTAAAGACTAATTGTACATATACGTCTCGCACACCGTTCGATCTTGTATGATTTAACACGTCTACTCTAACGTAATTAATATAATAAAACGTAATCGTGCGGGTGGCTGCACCTCGATACAATTGCTGCGTGTAAAATAACACTACTTCGTAAATTTGATTTTATACTAAGAAGCTGTGCAACCGATTGTATATGGAGTTGGAATCAAAGTCAGGTTCACGTTCAAGGAGACAAATATATGTTATTTATGATTTCACAGTGGAATGTACTTGTCACGCTGAACAAATAATTAATTGGTGTTAATGCCAACTCGCTTAACATTAATTTAAATGCGACACCAAGCGTTCGTAAAACCGACCACCGAGCATCTCTGGCGTCGCTCCAGGTATCATTAATCATGCGTGCCCGTACATTGTGTATCATAAAAACGGATACATGAAACAGGTTGGCAGAGTCTACTGGCGGCAGTGGTTGGCAGGATTATTTTAATATTATTGCAGTTGATCGATCGACGTTTAATGCGCGAATAGCCGGCAAAATTAAAATAAAATCGCGAACCATTTTCTGAAACAAGAATTGGATAATATTTTTAATTTTGCAATTTTCATTCTACTATACAAATTTTATTTATATCAGTAGGATATAAACACTAAAATGAGATCAAGATTTAACGTCGATCGAGGCAGTTGAATATGAATCCTGGCGTCTGATCAGAGCGGGCATATACCACTTTCAGCAGCAGCGAGTAGATTCGGGCCGTCTGATACAGAGCAGACTGATTCTACTGATCCGTCGTGCCGATATCGTTCCTTTATTACTTCGAGTGAATAAATTGAACATAACTTTTTGTGGAACTGAAATGCTGAGGTATCGTAAGAAGTACCGATCGAGTTGTTTTTATTTTTCCACAAAGCCAGACACACGCCGCGATGAATCCAAACGGCCAACTCCTTGTCCCTGACTTTTCATTCAAACTTTTCGTATCTCGCGCGAGGGTTGTTTCTAATTTCGGGTCGGAGGGCACGGTCGGGGCGTCGTGCTAAATTTAAATTGCGGCCAGGAACTAGGTAGTCCGGAAGTTTTTACGTGCGCCGGTTAAACTCCGGATACTGGGGAACACGGTCCAAAGCTCGCCGGGGTACGCGGGGGTGTTGAATTTTCGGGCAGCGTACCAACTCGGCGAAACTTCGTCAATGTCGTCGACTGTTACGGTTAACGTCCCGGAACCGGGTAACGAAACGGCTCGGGTATCCCAGTGGTTTTACCAATAAACTAAATACCGTCGGGTGCCATCAAAAGACGAAACGATTTGTCCTGGAATCAACCGGAGGGGGGCTAGGGGGTGGCCGTTCCTGTTCACGGAACAACGGTACAACGACCGGGGATAGTTCATAGTTTCCCGGGTTCAGCGGACAGGGGCGGTCGCTCGATAGCGTTCGAATTCGCCGCCAGAACGAGGCAAGTGGCACCGTTGCGGCGGTGAACCCCATTGGCCTATAGCTCGATCAATACGGGGTTTTCCATGACGTAAGTGCGGCTTGTGGTCCTTATTGGTTCGGACGTACGCCGCATCCCATTATTTATTAAGACCGCATGAATGGGCGCTTCTCGACGCATCTGGACGCTGAAATCGGCCTGGCTCTCAGCACGCCGACCTTCTCGGGCTCGCCTAAGCTAGCTTAGCCTCTACCCTAAACGGGGGAATGGTACGCCGTGTGTCTCGTGGAAAAATCCACGGGACAGCGCGGCGACCGACCAGCGTTCTCTCGGACGTCTATCTCCCCTACCTTGGGTCCCGGCACGTCCACGAGAAACCAGAATTTGTGCAGGCAGGGTGGTGGTCCGTAATGGACAAACAGGGACGGTGGGAGGGTTAGCGATTCGCGCAACTGCGGTCGTGGACTAAAACGAGGGAGAGAGACAGAGGGGTTAGGCAGGAAAGAGGAGAGGGTGTCTTCCGCGCGTCGAAAGGCTCGGACGGTTCTCGGTTAGATTATTTTCTTTTCTTCATGGTCGCCAATAGCCGGGCCACACGATAGCCAGGACACACGGTTCTCGCCTCGGGCCAGGGCTCCGGGATCCATCGCGCGGTGGATTCGAACAGGAAGTCGATTCGCGGCCGGAAATTAGCCCCCTTCGCGGACCGGGTTGTCTCGTTTCAGCCCGTGTTGCGAGCAGTGGAGAGGAGAGGAGAGAAAGAGAGGAGGAGAAGAGGAGGAGGAGAGGTTCGTGGCGCAGAGAGAGCCGTGGTGTGCGAGCCAGGCGTGGAGAAAGAGAAAGAGAGAGGGAAGGTAGACGTCGGCCGAGGGAAGGGCGAGGTAGATAGGACCAGATATAGAAGCCGGGGTAGAGGGAGAAAGATGTAGGCGATCGGTGGCGGGTTGCGACGAGTGGAGGAGCGAAGGGTGTCGGACACGGGGTGGCGAGAGAAGGAGAGAGAGACCGAAGGGAACGGGAGCGTGACGGAGAGGCTGAACCGTCAGTGAGAGTAGTACCAATCGCGGAGCGTTGACGGACATAAGCGCGCTAGGGGTGTGGAATAAGCTCATTCGTGTGTTGTTCTTGCGTCGAGCGTACAGAAGGGAAACGCTGGAAACACGGAAGTGAGGAGTATCGTTCGTTCGGCCATAGTCGACGACTCGGCCCCCGTTGTTCTGGTGCACGCGTGTGTAATCAGTGCGAGAGGGATATCGGGCAGCCGCCGCAGAGAAAGACAGACAGACAGATAGAGTGAGAGGGAGTGAGAGGCAGAGCGAAAGAGAACGAGAGATCGAGAGAAAGAGAAAGGGACAGAAAGATAGAACGAGAGACAAAGAGAAAGAGAGGGTTAGAGTGTCGCTCGTGATAACAGAGTAACTGGCTGTTTGTTAACCTGACGAAAACCGCGAGGATCCATATTCCTCGGGTGCTAGGATCGCCCGAGAGATCGAAGGACGAGGCGAGCAGCTGACACGGGCTCCGCGTTTGACGGCGGTGTTTGTACGCCTCGGAGAACCTCGAGGACAGCCGGTCAGCTGGGAAAACGGCTCTCGTGGGTGTGGAACGATCCGGTCTAGGGCGATTGATTGTGTGGGTGTCGCGGTCGTTGCAGAGACGTCGAAAAGCGCCATCGTTGTGTCGGCCGCCACGTGAATCGCGGCCAGTAACGAGTACTTGTGGCGTTAAATATCGTCCGGGGCCGAGGCACGCATACGTGGCGGGTGATCCGCGCGAGTACACGGGTACCCGGCCGTCGAATGACTCCGTACGGTAGCTAGCGAACGCCTAGAAGCATCATCGCCACGAGCCATGGTCGTGGACGACAACTGTTGACGAGCTGGACACCTCGTCAAGCAACTCTGATCGATCCGATCTCCCTCGAAGACGCGTTCGATCGTCCGCGTCGATCCCACCAGGAAGAGCGAGAGAAAGAGAGAGAGAGAGGGAGGGAGAGAGAGGGGGCTATTTTCTTACCTATGGTACAGAAATAAGAGAAAAGCCCGAGCATATACCCAGTGACCCGTTTCTCTCGGAATCGATGAGATTTCGAAAAAGCGAACGACAGCCCAGGAACACGAGCACGTAGCCATCGTTGCACAGCGTCAGGGGATTGGTCAGGTTTAGGTGGACCCATCTGGCCCGTGACAAAAAGGGGATCACGGTCTGATCGCGCTCTCGGCCGCGCGGAAGGAAAAAAAGTCTCGGCGAAAGCGTTTTTCACCTGGGGGGCCCTAGCGGTGCTGTGTGTGTGCGTGTTGTCGGGAGTACAGTGTACAGAGGCGGTGTGTTTCCCCCCTACAAAGTTCAAGAACCCGGGAGAGAGCAGAGTCGGTGTGTACGGCAGAAACGAGCGCAGCAACGTCGGAGTCACCCGTGACCCGTTTTCCTTTTCAATCGATGTATTCGTGAACTGGGCCGCTGGCTCGCTCGAAACCTCGGAACTCGGCTGACGTTCCCGAGAGTGTGACGTGCTCCACGGGGCTGGCCGGAGAACGAGGAAGAAGAGAGAGGAAGACGACGAAGAGGAAGACGAAGATCAAAGGGGGAGAGAAGGAAACGGCGTGTAGGGTAAACAAAACCGGGGGGAATCGGCTGGTAAACGGAGTTCGGGGCGACGCGGGGGTGTGGGTGCTCTCTCTCCGAGTGCACGCGTACTTCGGTGGCAGCGAGAGAGAGTAGGAGGTTGCGCGCGTCCTAACCTAGCCGCCGACGCCGCCGACGCCATCATCGTATCGAGGACGCGAGGAGGAACCTCGTCGAAGGTCGCTTTCGAGGAACACCCGGGCACAGCCGAGCGCCGTTCCATGAAGCTGGCTTCGAGCGGAGGACGTGCCACGAGGACGGAAGAGAGAATGCGAGGACCTCCACACAGCCTGTGAACATGATTTGTCATACAGATGCGGCCAGTGGTAATCGTACGACGAGAGACACCGACGACAAGGACGCCGACGGGGACGACGATCACGGAGCCAGCATCGGCAGCAGCATCGTCAACATCTGCATCAGCATCAGCATCATCATCGTCATAGGGCAGCGTCGCGTCGATGCCACGACGAAGCTGAACACTCGCACGAGAGCCAGCCTCTCCGGCTCCGACGATAACGCGCGAACGATAAAGCCAAAGCCTGTGGTCCACCGCCGAGCCTCTCTACCCTCGACAGTAGGACAGCCGAGCCTCGTCCTGATCGTGAACGTTGTCATCGTGACCACTCTCGTCATCGCCGTCCTCGCCGTCGACCGACAAACGACAACAGTCGTACCCCGTGGTAGCCGTCGCGCGGACAGGTGCGCCAGATCCTCCTCCGAGCACCGATCCAAGGAACGCACGAAACAGCGGACACCGCCACGACGTAACCTCGGCTTAACGGAGGAGGGCTCACCGTGTTGTCGCGGCCAGCTGGTACGATTACCAGGTGTCGGATGACTCCCCCCGTACCACAAAGCATTCCCGTAGTCGTAGAAAGGACGCGATATCCCGTAGGAAGGAGCGTTGCCGCGCGGCGAGCGAACCTCGTCGCGGCATCTCATCGGCGGCGTCGTCGGTGGTGCGCCGGCCCGCGCGTCGCTCTAAACTTCTCGCGATTAGACCTTCCCGTGCACGTTCCTATCTTACGTCCGTGATGGCGGCTGTACCTGATATGTCGCACCTCACCCCCGAGGAGAGGAGCACCATCGAGGAGGTTATGATAAGGCAGAGGCAGGAGGAGGAGAAGGAGAATGAAATTATGAGGTGCGTACCTGATAACCTGCCCCCACCTTCCACACTCGCCACACTCCGGCCGATTTTAACCTGTCCAAGCTCACTCGCTTGCCTGCAGGCTCTTTCACAAGTCTGTTTTTCATAACATTGATTTTTAAAATTTATTTTAAGCTTAGGATATAGCTGGTTTGCGATTCTCTCTTCTCGGCTAACCATACTTTTCTGATTTCTATTAATTCTGTTGCGTTATCTTGTTTTGTTATCTTTGCTTTCTAATCTAAGCCCCTTGCCCTGTGATATTGTGTACATGACTCGTCATGGAGATTTCGAACGGAATTTATTATTGTATGTAGATGTTATTTCTTTCCTTCAAATCACAGAGATTTTTCATCTCTTTGTTATTGATATTTTTTCTGTTATAGTACACCTACGTGTACAATGTATACAAGTTTTCTTGCTCTTGTAGAAAGTCTTAGGGCGAGGGGTTAATTTTCTTCGTTGGCTACTCAAAAACTTTTCTACGTTTACCATGTACGAATTCTCCTTGTTCAGATTTATTCTAAATGTTCGTGAGTACTATACCAGACTGCGGAACTTACTGCAATTAGAGTACCTCCTAGCGAGCACAACACAATGAACTAAAGACTTCGATAAAATGAACGGTATGAAATGCTTGACGCAGAAGCGATATCTTAAGAGAATTTTTCTTTCGAATGTACATGTATAAAAATGTTCAAGTTAGTCGTTATTGTACTACAGGTTTTCGTCTTTTAACATCAAAGTACACTTTCCCGAAAATTGCTGTATTATTATTAAAAATATTTTTCACATGCATAAAATTTTTTATGTTCATAAAATGAAGAAATCTAAGCCGGGATAAATGTTTGGTTGTCGAATTAAAATAGTTCCGAGCGCGAAGGGTTCAGATGAAATAGAAATGTTTTTCCTCTGTCACTAATTTCCTCGATTGCCACTTAACGTTTAAGTAAAAATTTCGAATGGCACCTTACACTCGCAGTCTGGTAATTATTTCTCCAATCGAGACAATCGCGATGAACTATGTTGGGCGTCATTTTGATTGAGTCACGTCGACTAGACGTTCGAGATCGTTTCTCGTTAACGCGATATCGGAGTATTACGGACTGATTCGCGAGAATCGGAACGCAATCTCTCGCAGTTTGTAAACAGTAGTTGAAAGGCGTTTCGACCAAGAAGACTGCCGGCGTTGGTTACCGAACGGGATGAATAAGTAAGCGACATACAAAGTGAGAGGTGGTCGCGTCGGCTAGTAGTACGAGACCTCAATGGTCAGACGGCAGAGAGTCAGAGCCACGAAATGTGGACGGACGGTCACGCGTCGGCGATCGGAATTACTGAACGGAGGAAACGATATGCGATCGATCCGGCACACGTATTTCTTGACCAGCAAATTGCCGCTGCCGCCTGCCACCGCCAACGCGTTTCACCTATTTTCTGGATTCACCTGCTCGACTAGTCCTTGACCGCTTTATACCCAACCGCATCTTCGCCTATTTAGGTATTCATCGTCGCGCACACATCGTCGCGGACGATTATCCTGCCGGTTCGCGCCGCGAAATGAGAATTTGTCGTCCCGCAACCCGTGAACGGTGGAGCAACTTAATGATCTTCGTCGTTTCGAAGGCTGAGCACACGGACCGTTCGCTCTGACGGCGAACTGTCGATTCAATCGCTCGGTCCACCGTCCTTGATAACTCTCCGAGCAATTAGAAACTTTAAGAACATAGTTCAAGACACGTTTCATATTCAAGCCTCATTTTCTTGCGGAGAGTCCTTCATCCTTGATTGGCACACGTTCGATCTTCAATATTCATCTTCCTGCGGAGGGTCCTTCGTCCTCGACTTTAGAAAGTTCTCTCCCTGTTAAATGGTCCTTCAGTTTTTGAGACTTTCAGCTCTGCTACAAGTGATTCTAGTGGGAGACATTTCCTGTCTCGCGACATAGGCTTTATTAAGTTTAACACAAATAATCCAACGCTACAGTTGACGCCGAAGCTACAAGATCCAAGAAGTAACTTGCAAACTTATTAGGGATACGTTCTACGTCTCTCATACACCTAGTACAACATCCCACATACATCCCACACGCATCATCTTACTTAATTTACATTCATTCTTTCGGTCAACGAATGTCAAAGGGTTTCATCTCCGAGACTGTTCAGAAGTCAAATGACAGAGTGTAGATTCTCTACGGTGTGAATCACCATCTTTTCGCTACTGCCATAGCGTGGTGTCGTTTCTCTGTGTGATAATACCGATCGTCAGTCACTCTTCAAACCACGAGTGTTATACTTTTGCCAAGTTCTATATGGCAATGGACTTAGAGTCTCGCATTTTTCCATTTGAATCAGCTAGACAGACGATTCTTCAGGATCAGTGACGGGGATCGCAGGAGCGGAAAGCATCGTTGCACCTGGCCGGGTTGGGAGTAGGTGACGGATGCGGCAGCTTCCTTATTCTCATGCAATTACGGTTGCCGGAGGTAGGGATGCATAAGCAAGACTAGGCTAGGCTAGGCGACGCCGAGGAAAATGGGCGCCGTTCTTCGAGGAAGGCGTTTTATTGATAGGTTGTCGCTGATGGAACACGGGGACGTGAGAAAGCAGCCCGGCCCGGGGAAAGAGAGACAAAGACACACCGTCGCGTCGGTGGGTCCGCGGGGGTGCACGGGGGTATGTCGGGGAGGGAAAACGCGTTGGATCGAGGGAAAACGATGGACGGAGAGGGTGAACTGCGTCGGACGGAGAGGGGCGAAACGGAGATAGAGTAATGAGGAAAGCGTGCTTTGCCATACCGATGCGAGATCGTGTAATGTGGACGACAAGTACGTGTAGGGACGCATGTAAAATGCAAGGCGGCGTGGCAAGCTTGACGTGGCTCGGTAACGAGCTGCTGCAGTTGCATAGGGTATGCATAGGGTATGCAGGCTACAGGCCGTGGATGGAGTGTGAAAGAGGTTGGATTGGCACGGTAAATTCTTGGATGGTGAAATATAGAGGGTGGTCCGCGCGTTTCACCGGCTCCGCAGGAAACTTCTTTAGTCTCGTAGCCCCTCATCCTGCAAACCCTCGTCCTATGACGAAGGACACGGCGCGACGCGAACCCTTTGATATCGCGCCGGTAATTTTAGTTCTTCTATAGAACCGAGTCTCGCTCGCGTATCGGAAGGCGATTCGGGTAAAAATAGACGGTAACCTTTCAATCCCTGCGTGCCGAGGCTATTTCGTGCACGCGTGCAGAACCGGTGCAATTAAATCGAAGGGAGCTACACATCCTTCCAGGACCGGGAGGATCCACGAAACTATACAAAATTTCAAATCGCTTGTGCCCACTTCGTACAAAACAGGACCTAGAACTTCGTACGGAGACACAGATGTCCGTTGGGCGTTAAACCATCGCGGAGATTTTTATCGATCGTGGATTAATTCTTTAGGAACGAAACGAACGGCACATTTCCGGAAGCTGACAATTGAAATTTATTTGCGAAAGCGCAATCAAGGTCTGAAACGTTAACTGGTCCTTGGGATAGACAGTGTTCGCGCTCATCGTCAGGAATAATTCTTGGAATCTCTCGGAGGAATGTTTCCTCGGCCTGATAGGAATATTACGTTCCACGGGGCTCTCCCGCGGAGAAATCATCCCGTATTCCCAAGGATCTCCTTTCCGAACGACATTTATTCTCGCCGGTCGATTCCTCTATCCGGCGCGAAATCCTGCGAGTCGCACAATGACGAACGGTTCCGGCGCAGGGGCGGAAAAATACCGAGGCTGTCGGAAGCTCCGACGCATCGCGGATAAGACGGATTCTTTGTCGATCGGCCGAGGAAAACGTGTGCTTGGGCTTCGTCGCGTGAAAAGCGTTGCCGGCCCGGATTTTGCGGGACAGAGGCGTCTCGCGCGCGCGAAATCACCGAGGTGTTCGTTAAGTAACCTACATTTCTCCGCTCGGTTCTCCGCTTTTGATCTGCCCCTTTGTCGCGGACTATATGCCTAGGTATATGTATATATTTATATGTATATATTTTCGATATATACACGTGCACACGCGTGTGTATATTATTTTTTTCCTCGCGTGACGGATACCGAACGCCGAGAAGCCGAGTCCCCAGCTCTCTCTCTCTCTCTTTCTCTCTCTTTCTCTCTCTTTCTCTCTCACTCTCACTTGCTCTCTTGTTCTCTTTCTCTCTTCGCCGGCTCGATCGGTGCTCGCGTGCACCCGCGGCCGATTATTGGTAAAGTAATTAGAGGAACGTAGGCGGACACGGTGTACATTGTGACATGCTGCCGCGACCTTTGTCTCGCGATCGGCAAACTCAAGATTTAGGTTACCGCTTTGCGACTGTTCGATGCAAATTTCCGCCGCGAACTTCATCCGACCCGCCGCGGTTAATAGGGCCGCACCGGTTCTCTTTCGCGACCGACAACCACCGACTTACTCCCCTCCAAAAATTGAATTAGAAAGCCAACCCTCGTCGACCTTCGTCGACGTAATTTCTTACCATTTAACCGACAATCCCGCTCTGAAACGCTCTACACTTTTCTCGATATAAACGTGCTCTACTGCTTTCACTGCTTTGCAGATTGGAGATCGTTTTTCATAGCCCAGTGTGTTTCTGTTAACAGTGTGACGATCATAGTCGTCTGACTTGTTCTTGTTCCAAAAATATGTTTAAAAAAATTGTAAGAGTGTTCCGTCGTTCGAGGATTAAACTATACGCGCGCACACTGCGTTATCTGAAAGTGTGTTTTATATGTGCTCGAGCCGAAACTGTTTCTGCAAGACGTCTTGTAGCCTGTAATATCCTGTTGGCAACACAAAAGACGAAGGCAGTAGTAAATCATTCGTTGCCAGACCGTAACATTGTTGCTCCGCATACTCGCATAATTGATCCGGAGCACGACGTCCATACGTTCCGAAACGCCTCGGGTAACTAGCCTCTCGGTAGGAAGTTCCATCTGCCGTTGGGTTGACCCGGTAGATAACGATCAGAAGGAATCCAGCCCGTTCCGGTCGCTTCCTGTGTTCCAGGGCTGCAAGTTTGAACCTGCCGGTGCCAACAACCCTTCGGTTATAGCTTGGTAGTTCCGTACACGCGACCTAGAGACCGAGACTTCCGGTCGGAGAGGCTCTAGGCCCGTGCCAAGTGTTCCCACATTCCTCCCGTTCCCTCGCTAACCTACTTGGCTTAGGATTCGCGGGTGCCTGGACCTTCTCGCGGTGTCCTTTCCCCTGTGATTACCTCGGTTAACATTGTTTACGAATCCCCTTGGCGGCAGCTTCCGAATGGCGGACGTGTTCCGCGCAATTAGAGCTCCAGTTTCTTTGACGAGCTATAACGCCGAGGGAAAAAACGATTCCCAAGCGCACAGGCGTGTCCTGGATTGTGTCTCCTACGAAAAATTATGCTCATCAGGTTCCGTCTAAAAGTCGACGACAGCCTTTTGATCCTTGACGAGTGTTGATGTTGACGCGGGCATAATTTTCGCGCGGCAAGTTCCGACAGTCTCAACGGCTACCAAGTCCGCCTCAGGCTTCTGTGCGAGAGATAATTGGACGTTGATTCTAGAGGATCGATGGGCAAAAGTCTGGAAAGGTGGCAGAAAAGCGAGTCTTGCTCGAAAGACGTAGAAATGTCCTAAGCCGGCGGCAGCGGCGGCTAGAATAAATCGATGGCATCGGTCACATTCCATTCCAGTTCAATTACCCCACCGATAAATTGACTTTCCCCGGTATCAAAGCGTGACCGGTTCCCCGGCTCCGGCCACTCACAATCCTATCTTCCTGCCGCTAATTAACGAATACTCCGCCGCTTACTCCCTTCGGAGGGCCCGCGAGAAATAAACGCGATCTCTGCTGTTGACCTTTCGAGCATTCAATTGCATCCAGCATGCAAATTGTTGACTTTTAACCCTTTATACCCGAAATCACGTTCGACGTTCAATAACTTCGCAGTCATTAGAGTTCGTAATTTTCTGCCCGATAAGGTAAATTAACTTTTTTAAGACATACTTTCATTTTACCTATCGCATGCGGAGTAAAAATAGTTGCGGTACAAAAATTGGTATTTCGCGTGGAAAACAGGCAGCGAGATTTAGGACTGCGGCGTGTCTTTTATTAATTAGACACGGAGGCTTCAGAAGCGCGTTAATAAGACACTTAAGCGTTTCTGCACGGATGCGAAACACCGGTTCTCTCGTATCTCAGGCTCCCTTTTTTCTTTTTTCTTTCTTCGACGAGGTATTTTTTCCCCCGGGAATATAATTGACGTTCCACGTCGGCCGACCGTTCGATCGTTAAACAGTCCATTTAATGGAAGTCGAAAGGATGCTAGAGTTGCCGGAGCCTAGACTCTTGAACGTCAAATGGCTCGCTCGTCCCTCGGCTGGCAGACGAGTGGCAGGTTTTTCAGTCTCGGCGCATCGAATTAGTTACGCCGGCGGGATTAAGTAGCTGCATCTAAACGAAATCATATCGGAGGGACAGATAAAAGTGGGGCGGGGTGCAACGTGCAGCCGCGCGGCCGCCCGCAATTTGCAGAAAAATCTCGGCGGGAACGAGGCGGCTGCAACCAGCCTCACCGACCCCGGAGTCAGAAATTGAAACCCGGAGCTTATTACTTTACTTTTTCCCCGTGTACCTCGGCGACCGTGCTAAGTAAATACTTTACAACCCCGTGCATGGGGATTTTCGAAACTCTCCAACCTCTCGCCGATTTAAAACGGTACATTCTTTCATCCGTGTATTTGTCGCGGCGATAGATTGCAGATTTTGTGCATTTGGGTTCAGTGTTTAATCGGCCTTATAGATCAACCTTATACATAGATGAACCTAATACATGAACCTTATAAATGAACATCGTAGGTGAACCTTATAGATGGACATTATAAATCATCCTTCTAGACGAACCTTATAGATGAATCTCATAGATGAATCTTATGGATGAACAAAACAAAGGGTCTCCAATTCTAGACAAAGTTGAACTCATAGATGGACCTTATAGATGCACATTTTAGATGCATCCTACATTTAAACCGTACAGATGATCAAAACTTAGGGTCTTCAATTTTGGACAATTTTAGAATTTTCCTACATTGAGTCTTACCTAAATCAGGATTTACTTCATGAACCTTATACATGAATCTTACAGATTACATTCCATCCATCACACTCATTTAAGAATCACAAAAGGCAAGGGTTGTAGCAGTAATTTAAATGAACATCTAAATAGCGATTTCAAATTTGGTATCCGTCGATTGGGTGTAGATTTGACCGACGAGTCAACGATCTTGGCCTCATCAAACGGTCCGCAGTCGTATCCTGAAGAAAAGTAGAAGTTGGGAGGGGTGGCAGGCAGCGTGATTCGCTGGCAATAAAAGTGGCCGAGCCCAAAAAGTTTCTCCGGGGCGTTTAATTTGAGAGAGGTTCGCTCTCGGAGGTTTCCCGAGTCGCGGCGAGCGAGTAAGCGAGCGACGTTCGAAGTAATTCGAAGCGTCTCGAAGCGAAGTGCGGGGGTGGAGAGCGGATTGAGGGAGAGAGGAAGGAACGTCTTCGGGGGGGTTTATTAGTTGAAATATCGGCGGGGCACGGCGTTGTGCGCGTTCCCGCGAAACTTTTCCCGTGTTTTCAGTACCGGCGAAGGTAATCATTGCTCGTTGTTTGCCCGCAGACGAAAGCAGAACGAGGTGAAGGACCTCGAGGACACGATACGGCACTTTTCGGAGTGGTGCAAGAAGGCGGGAGTGGAGCTGCATGCCACGTGTCACATATGCATGAAAACCAAGTTTGCCGCCGGCGCCGGCCACACCTGCAACTACTGCAGAATCCGGTGCTGCGCACGCTGCGGCGGAAAGGTCAATCTACGGTCGAGCAAGGTACGAGGACGAGATTCGCGAGAAAGAAGCGGCAACGAGAGACGAGAGGCTGTCGAACAGCGCACCGAACGATCGAGACATCTCTCGGTGCAACGTCGTTCGTGTATCCGTTATTGCAGATCGAACGAAATATGTAATACTGTTGCGCGGAAAAATTGTGACGGAACCGTGGCTGAATAGAATCAGCTCGCGCGCGACGCTTGAAAGCTGCAGCCCCGGTTACGCAACTGCCCTATTCAGCAGGTTGTTTAATAGTAAATTTGCACGGCTACATAACGGGCTGATTTTTATTCAGACTTCAAAATTTTGTACGGTTTTTTTTGGTGAAATATTCGGTTGGAAGGGTGGTTTGCACGGGCTATCTTTAGCTCCTATTCTTATTGATCTGTAATGTGTGTACAGGTGGCTGTTCGAATACCTCTGTCTCTCACACATAATTTAACACGCTTAACACGCTCGCTGGCACCGTTCGTTTCGAGAAATATTGCAACTGTTGCGACACGCAACTAAACGCACCGCACCTTCTTTGTAGAATATCTCAAAACTGCAAGAAGCGTGTCCGTTCATTCATGTTTTACATGTTGCATCATGTGTTACAACTTTGAGCTGAAACGTGAAGGAGATTTAAGAGACTTTTAATTAATGGATTGCAGGCTTCACGCGTTTGTGACAAAGTTAAGTAGATACATAAGGGTGAAACATCAAAAAAAATTCATACCGCGTTTAATCTATTAAAAGGATTACAATTACAAGTAAGTGTTCGTTCAACTCCAACCAATTGAAATTCACGAATTTTCATTTTCACACAAAGATTCACAGTCCATTGATTTCAAATTGTGATTATTACGAATGTGTAACGTTGATAGCGCCCGCGCCGATTATCGATTTCTCGCACACGTCGATGCAATTCCCGAAAATTGTGTTGCAATCTGGTGAGAAGGAGAGCAGGAATGGCTCCCGTTAATCCGGTATTTTTCTTTTAATTAACGGGACCACTTAAATTTAGTGAACATCGACACTTTGAGGGATCACCGGTTCTATTTGTCGTCGCGGCGACCAGAGCAAAAAAGATTCATTACCTAAATGAAGGGATCAAAAGGAATCCGCTATGGTAGCGAGAGGGTGGGAATACTTGTGACATTTCAGGGTTCCTTTTCGCGGAGATCAGAATAAACGATTTGATATTTCAGCTTCCGGGAAACGAGCTTTATGAAAGCAAAAACGTAAGGGGAATTATGCAACAGTTGACGTTTAATCGTCGCTTGCGCGAAGAATCGTGAGTACGGACTGTTATTGGTCGAACATCGAGGTATCGGTGGGGCTGTTGGTTAACCGGATACGTCACTGATCGATACACGAGATCGTCGATCGTATATACACGCGAAGGTCCGCCGCGGGCAATGCAAATCAATGTTTTCATGGCGTGAAAACTGGAGTCAGTGGCTCGCCCTTTGCCGATAACCCTAATCAATGGGGTCTGGCCAGTAACACACACAGGATCTGGCTCTGTATAGCTGGAGGTAGAGAACTGGACTGCTATCGACTATTTTGGGCTATTATCTCGTGACTGCTGCTGTAGATTGAACGCTAAACGTACCGAGCACTAATAGTCACTGGCACGTACATGTTTCGTGAAAATTACAAAATTGAATTTGTTTAGACCCCTCACAATTTTTATAGCGACGTGTTCTCTCTTCGATGAAAGCATCTTCATTTTTACGATTCTAAAATCGAGAATTTGTACTGTTTTATATCAGTTACTTAAATTGTTATAAATGCACAAAACCCGTGGTCTACAAATAACTAATGATTTTACGCGAGCATTAAAAGTCGGAATTTAAATGGAACATCTGTTACTCCGAGTCAGCACCCAAGTCTCATCTCTCGACGGTTGAAATACAGTTGAAAGAAGCAGCGTACAATTATCGAAGGGGTTCGAGGCTGACCTTTGAATATCAATAAAACGTCGAACGCAGTTAATTAATATAATTACGTGCCGGTTACGGGGGTGGCTTGTGAACCTTAGGAAATGTCAGCTGTGTCGATAGAGAAAGTTCAATGAGGCCGGGGTTCGGTATTGCGAACGAGCATCGGGACGAAAAACCCTCGCGAAACTCGAGTCGACCGGATTCGTTTTCGCGGAAATAACAGCGGAGGAACTCGGCTAACGTCGCGGGACGATCTTAATCGCGAGTTTTCACGAGTTCCGAGGATTCGATGCAATTCTGGTAACGGTGCTTGGAGAAAAATCGGTCATCGGGTTTCACTGCTGCGGGCTTCCGGTGTCTCCTCGAAATTGCGAAATCCCGCGATGAGACCGATTGCGATCGAATCGCCGAGCCGCCGCCTGTAAATGTCAACTTCCTGGAAACAATTAAGGGCAGCCGTATCGCGAAAGACGGGGGGGGGGGGGGGGGGGGGGGGGCGCGTATTGCGGCGCTCGTCTGAAATACGTGGAAATAATTGACCTATAGCGCGCCCCTACCCCTCTCTGGCCACCACCGCTGCACAAATTAACCCTTATCGCGGACGCGTGTACATTGCGTTCGTGGGCGTAATGTCGTCGCTAAATAACCATCCAGCGAATACGTATCCCATTTATGCGCCGATATTCCTTGAACCGATCGCGATCGCGCTATTTTCAAAGGATTTTCATCAATGGGAATGGGATCTCGGTTCCGGCACCGATGCTTTTTTATTTCAGCCCTTGTCTTTGACGATGGAACGCACTGTGCAACGTGGACTCGAATTTCATTTTTTTCCATGCGAACTCTTCTTTCGCTAGTATTTTAGCATCGGGTCCGTCGAGAAGTCAAAGAAACTAGATTTCAATTTTTACTGAAAATTGTGATTACGCGTTTGATTAGATCTCATTTTCATTGTAATAGGGGCGAGGGTAGATGAATTTATTTAGTAATTGCTCGCTGAAGTACCTCGATAATTGCTGCAATTGCGAAGTAAAAATCTGGAGCGGGTCATTTGGATCTGAATGGAAGCCCGGGGTGAATATTTATATTAACTTGCTCTCCTTTTTTTTTTGTTTTTCAGCGTGTTTAATTGTATTGAACGATCATTAGCGAATGCATGTTGGTATTTGCTGAATGGCGTGGTTATTACAGTTCCACTTGAACTCACAATCAGTTCCGCAAAACGTGGTTGAATGAATTTGATTTTTTAACCTCAGCTTTATGAAAGCAACATCGGCGTATCATTCTAGAAACTTCCATTTTCGCGGCTTATTTTATAACAGTCCGAACGAGGCAAACATTTTTGTCGTCGACTGGAAATTTGCTTATATTATTAAACTGATGAAAGACGATACCAATTTTTCCGAATATTCGCGTTGTCTTCATAATTTCATCGGTGCGATACGTGTGCAAAAATCCGCGCTCCAATGTTTCTGGGAGTTATCTACGAAATAAAAATGTGCGACTTGAGAGGGTCGCAGCGTGCATCGAGATTCGAATCTCTGGTTTTCTCTCGTTCCGCAACGTTTCTCGCGTCACGACGTTCTTCTTTAAGCTCGAGCACTGGTTCCACGCGTCCCAGCACCGGTCCGGGCAATTTAACTTCGTTTTTGAAAGCGCCATGTATCCGTAACCAAGAAATAAGAGCGGCCCGGGACCCGTATAGCGAGTATACACGCGCGTGCTCCAACCGGCAAGTGGCGGTATAATAATAGAAGCAGACGCGCGCGGAACTTCGGCTTACAACTTCCTGCAAGTTTATTGGTTTTCGTCGTACTTTCGCGTGGCTTAAGAAATGGGGGTTGCTAGTAGCTCGCTCGCTCAGCTCGCCCAAAGGCGAGCCACTGCTTTCATCATCGTGCACAAACCCTACCCGTTTTCCCTCCGCGGGAAGAATAACCGGGCGATAACAGTTTAGAACCGTCCGCGGAAATAGTTCTTCTCCAGCTACCTCGCGGAATCGTCTCGACTCCTCCCCCTGTATCCTGAAGTCATATCCCAGCAGTAATTATAATTCCGGAACATTTTTCGTCCGTTAACCCCTTAATTATACTTAAATGTACAAGGTCTGGTGGTTCAGTCAAAAACGGGATGATACTACAAAAAGAACCAAGTTGAGAGTTGAGACGACTCTGTAAAATTTCCAAAAAACTGCGGAGTCCTCTGTAAAATCGTCGGAACTGTCCCAGTCTGAACCAACTCCTCGGCAGCGAACGGGTGAAAAAGTTTCAGCAGGAAATATTAATCGCGCGGGAACGCGGCTCGCCCTTAACTCTCCGTGCCCCGAGGATTCCAATAACCATCCAGTTCATAAAACACGGCCGAACGAGTGTTCAAACATCTCATTTAATATGCCCGAAAATATACGTCGGGACGACGACAACGACGACGACGACGACGACGACGACGACGAGAACGGGGGCTGGAGCGCGCGTCGTCGTGGCTGGTCCCGCGCGCACCTACACCTACACGCTCCTGGCTCTCCCTCCGGCGCTCTTTGGCCCGTCCCCCCGCCGCGCGGGGCCACACGCAAGTACGATGATAAACGTCACGACGCGCGTTACGACATCATCGATCCGGGCTCGTACGTTTCCTCGTCGGAGACCACAGAGCGACGCGACGCTCCGCAACCTTCGCTTAATTACGCCAGTCCGGTCCGAGGTGGGGGTCGTTCGTGAAATTTCAGGGCCCGAACGAACCCCCCTTCACGCCTCTCATCTCATCCCACCCAATTGTCACCTCTTTTCACTCGCATCTCCGTAGAATCGCGACATCTCGTAGAGCAGTCTCGCGTAGCGAGCCTCCTTACGCTCTCTCTTCCTCCTTTTTTCCTCCCTTTTTCCTCCTTTTTTTCCCCATTTGGTTGTCGCGGTGGCAGCTTAGGCTGGCTGCGTGGCAGCCTATGAATGGGGCGCGTCCCTGCGTGACGTCACCGACCGTGTAAGGGAGGCGGGCGGTCGGAGGGGGCGGGGAACAGGAATGAAGCGCGCGGGGTGGTCGAAGGTGTGGGTGGCCGTGGATGAATGTTGGGCGGTGTGCGGGTCGCGGGGGGCGGTCGGCGTTGTGGGAGGGGGAGGGGGAAACGTGACGCAACATATTGATCTAAGTTTCGTGGGGAGGGTTACAGTCCACGATAGGCGGCGGGGTAGCGGGGCGGAGGGGCCGGGAGAATGGAATACAAGGTGGCCGGTGAATTTACGTTTGTTCGTCGTTTGAACGCGGTTGTCCGTTGTTTGCCGCTCGGGGCCACCGATCCGGGAAAGGAGTGGCTCTCGGAGCGGAGCCGGGCGTGGGCGGCACAGGCTCGCGTCGTCGGGAGAATACGGTTGACCGAATATGGATCCCGGTGATGTTGCGTCCGGATTAATGGGACCGGGGGGTCGACGTGTTTTTTTTCAGATGATTCTTGACGAATCGTGTTTATCGATCGCCACCGAATCGGCCACCGAAGAGCAGCCGGTGCCACACGGGAATGTCTTGAGAGCAATCTGGAAACAAATATGCCTCGCGATCGTTGTTCTCAACCCACCGATAGTGGCCGGCCGTTTCGAAGGCACGCGCGTCACCCGATGCCACGTCGGCATAGTTCGCGTCGCCCATCGAATTATGGCAATTTTCGATTAATGACTCGCCGTTCCGAAATTGCTGAAGGTCCTGAAGGCAGCCTGGCACGCGGAGGTGAATAGCTGCAGAGGTCCGTGGGACGCTGCCGTGGCTCGGTCCAAGGCTGGGCGGCCGACCCATTGTGCGCTCGCCCGTGCACGCGTGTATCTCTGGTATTTATGTCAGGGGAGCACGGACTGACGGCAATTCTAATCGAACGCTGTCCCGAGGAAGTATCTTTCGTTCCAATACAGCATTCCACCTTGTCCCTCCCGCAGGATCGATGCCTCCGCTTCTTCCAGCGAAATGTCATGCGAGGTGGTCAGACATTCACGGAAATCTCGCTCATCGAATTTTTATCGAACATTTCGACAGACTGAAACTCTCCTCTCGAACCACCAATTCGATCAAATCCATAAAAACAGTTACCGAGGTTGTGCGTCTTAGCTCAATCTTTACCCGGATTCATTCTTTTAACAGACTTAAATTTTTTCGAAACGCCAATAAAACCGTCTTATAGATTGCACCGAATTGTCCAATAAGGATGCTTTTAAATAGTGAATTTAGAGAGAATCCATTTTTTAAGCTTTGTAAACATCGACAAACACATTTAGAATACGTCAAAACGATTTCCATGTTAAAATGTTCCCCGGAAAACAAGGAAGTACCGTTTAATCTATCGTACGTCTGACCTAACTCAGACCCAACTTACCGTGTAAGTCGCTCCACGCTTCAATTATGCCGTACAATAACTCCACGTCGAAAAGCTGGGAATCTAAAAGTACCGACAGTACCGCTTCATCGACTAAAAAATTAATAACCCGCATTTACATTTCCGGTTCCACAGTCGGTATATCAGCGGAATCGTTTCCACGGCTGTTCGTTTGACGCATCGCCCTCGCGACTAGTTTCCGCGGTAATGAAGATGGATAACGAGCAATTATTGTCAGCGTAACATATAATTACGAGGCAGCAGCGTATAAAATCCCGTGTCTTCTTGTGGTTACTGCGACACGGCGGCGGAGCAGTTTCGTGTGTCTCGGCTCGGAAGGATCGCGGCAGTGCCGTAATCTCGAGAATGATTAAACGTGGACTCGCGTGATTTCCATAACGAGTCGCGGTTCACATAAATAAGCCCGGTCGAAAGTTGGCCAAGAGTTTCTGCTATTTGGAGGCATCTGTCGAGGCGGCTTCTTCCCGTTTAGCCGAGACCGGCAATGGGGGAGCTGGTTCGAGCTGTGTGCGGATGTGTGTGTATGTAGGACGTCGCTCGAAAAGTTCTGGACGGCCGAAGTTCCCGGGGGCTCGTGACGCTAATGCACGCCGGATCCGAAAAATTGCGAGAGCGGAAAGGTCGATGCTGTTCAGAGACACGAGCCAGCCGGCGCGTGAACAGGGCCGAGCGTTCGCGGAGAAAGCCTTTGCATGGTAATTAGCTGTGTACGTGGGCGTGCGCGCCCACAAACTTCTTTTATGTACGACGGACGTCGACGATCCCCTTGTTAATGGTCCCGAAGCTCGTTCCGGGCCGACGATTCCTGACGCAGCAACCCGTTAGTCGACGTTTCCGCAAATTCCATTATCAACTCGAACTCCTCTCCGTCCGCGGAAATCTCTTCAGCTGATATTACCATTTCCCCCGATTGTCTTTCAGATTTTCTTCCTGCTCCCCGACCGGATCGTGGCTGTTTGCGAAACTTCGCGGACTTGTTTGTACGCGTTTAGACTCTGTTCTTGAATTTTTCTACGGAGCCGTTATCGGAATTGTGGAAATTATTCGACTAGAAAGCGGACTGTTTCTGTTAGGCGGTTTACAGGATTATCGAAGTGTCGTCTAAGATGACAAAGTGGATACTGCAAGGTAAAGGTGAAGATATATTATTTTGTGTAGCGAGAAACAATTCCTAAAGTAAACTGCCATAGTGTTCACTGAAAGTAGAATTGGTCGTCCATGATCAGACGCGCCAGCCGCTTCCTATCTATGGTCTTATTTTTCGCTGAACCGTTATCTCAGTTTTCAACGAGAATTTCGTACAAAAATTCGCGAACGTAGTTCAGACATATCGTATAACCAAACCTCTAAAGTTCGGTAAGGGTGTATTATTTGGTTTGGTAAAAAAATGGTTAAAGTACACCCTCGGGAACGGGAGCGCCCCTTAGCATTCAACGAGGTTGTCCTCGAATTATTCCCGTTTCGCTCGATCTTGAAAGGATCCCCGATCCGATGCCGGTTAAATTCAGCCGGGGACACGTATACGAGGTCTCCTGCTCGTCAGTATTATATGCCGGAGCATGATTTCAGGCTAGACTTCAAAAGAGTCGGAATGCGACGCGCCCGTAGGACGGCGCGGGCGCTAGTTGGCTTGAAGGGTCGTCTGAGCACTGATGCTACTCGTCGCGCAGACTTTATTATCTGAAAACTGAAACTCTTGTCCACCATTCTGCTTTTCTTTTCTCCCTTTCGGGACGCGCTCCTCCGGTATTCAGGAGAGGCTCTTTTCAATTTCAAACGTCGTCTTGTTTGAAATTAAAGAGCTCGCCGGCGCGAGTGCCGCGATCCGTTGTCTCCGCAGGCTACCTAGATAGCTTCCACGATCGACAATCGAGAAAAAAAACCCGAGAATTATACAACCTCGATTTATCCCTCTGTGTTACTTTGAACTCCGTAATGCTGCTAGCTGCTGGTTCACCGCGATTTTTATCGATGGTTGTACTGGATGCTACGAAATGTTGAGCGACGTTGTGTCATCGAGTTTTGGGTGACGTTCGATGGAATCGCAACGTGATTGTACTGGGAATTGACACAAATATGTGAGGAGCATAAGCTATTTTTGTGCATTTTGTAAGTTATGCTGAGAGTAAGTTATTTGTATCGATGAAACAAAATTGTCGACCCTGCGAGTTCCATGAATCACCCCCATCAATCTGAAATTAGTCCGAGACCCCGTAATCTAGAGTTCGCGCGTATGCACGAGTCACAAATAAAAACTTTTATAGCAACAATCCCATTACTTTCGCGCCACACCCGGCATTCCTCATTACTCTGGTCATCGGTGTCAGGCACCTGCGGATCTACGGTTAAGTTGGATCGAGCATAGCGAATCGAGGATCTGGCTCGATCGTCGTGGAGAGCGCGATGGCCGGCCTGTTATCGGTCTCGCGGCGAGTTATCGGATTGGCTTGAACGAGCGTATCGATCGTTGCGTTCTGTACTCGAGGCGACGAGACGTCAACGTCCATGCCGATGTCTGTGTCGTCGTCGACGTCGTCGTCGTCGTCGTCGTCGTCGATTGTCTGGTCTGAGGCGGGCGTCGGGGGTAGCTCGCGTTGACACAGGCTGCGTACACATGCCCCGTGATAAAGTAATCTGAATTAATTGGCCTCTAATTAATTAATGCAAATCACCGGGGCAACTCGCTCCGGAGCCGGCGAACTAATGATCATTTACGTTACACGGCCGTGTACGTAGCGCGTCGCGTTCCCGTTCCCGTTCCCTTGGACCGAGCTCCGTTGGCCGGCCGTTCAAGGAGAGGGTGTGAGACAGCTCGAGAACCAACCCCTCCATACCCCACAACCCTTCCACCAGCGACACCACCACCAGCCGCCAGAAGCGTGTCTTCCTTTTTAGGCTCGGGAAAATAGCGCACACGTACCTACCTGTGGGTACGTAGAGGCTACACGTAGTATACGTACGAGACGTAGGTAGGTACGTACGTACGAAATGTTCGGTGGGTGGGCGAAAAGGGTGCCGCCAGAGCGGGGGGATGAGCGAGGCTTGGGTGTGGAAGGGGGCCGAGCTCTTGACATATTGCTACCTAGGCAACTCGACGAAGTGCTCTTCAGGTTCCCCCTGCCGCCGCCTATCTTTCCTGCTTCGTTTCTCGGTCTACTCCGGTCCCTTCCCACCGAGACCTCCTCCCTCCTCCCTCCCGCATCACCAGCCCCGTTTCAGCCCTCCTCTGGGCTCTTTCTTCTCTTTTTTTTCGCCCGTACACCCATTCTCTTCCCTTTCTTGTTCGGTGCACTCTCTGTTCCACGGACGGGCTCCGTTGCCAGTCTGCAACGAGGTTCGGTCGGCGTTGCAAGTCCCTTCCTTTCGCCAGAAAACCAGCGAGCCTTTTTCCCTCGCTTTTTCTTTCCCGCGATTCCGGTTGTTCATCGTCGAAACTCTACCACCGTGCGAGGTCGTTGCTCGTAGTCGCGCGGGAGATCTTTACTCGTAGCCCGTGTTATTCGGTGATTCTCCACCGTGAACCCCCGGTCCAGAAGAGCCCCGACGATGGAGGCGATAGAGTCGCGACGACACGTTCGAAGACGAGCGTCCCGTGGATATTTTTAGCGGTTTCCTTCGCCGGAACCACGGCCCGGCTACCACCGACCAACTGCCAACCATCGGTGCAGCTGCAGTTTCCCTACGCGAAAAACTGCTCGCCCATTAAACTGCACGGGCAAGAAGGTAAAAATCAATTCGCCCGTTCGCCGCTTCCGAAACTGGGACGCTTGGCTTCCCGGGAACGAAGTGTCATCGGATTGATGACGCTTATTGTCCGGGAGAGCGGACGGCTCCTCCGTCGTCGGCTATCTCGCACTGCTGGTCTCTAATTTTCATTTCGATTACATTCTTGGCAATTGAAAAATAGGTTGCCGCGAAAATCAACGCGGAATCGCCTACTTTTCCCTTCGAACGTGTCTCGTTACTCGAAGCTCGTTGCTTCCTACGTATTTTGAAGATGAGGGACTACCTTAACTCTTGCTCTTGCTGTCCTTCGTAAATTCCTAGAAGAACATTTGTGTCTGTTGTATGCCTATGTATTTTCCAATAGCTGTGGACCGATAACAACAAAATGAAAATTTTAGCAGATTCTGTTCGAAATCGTCGCCACCAGTCTGATCCGATATTATAGTGCAAGGGGTTAATTATCCTGGCGGGGAACAGTTCTGGAAGAGAAGAAATTGTCAAAGATGTTTTTAATTGATTCTTGATTAGTGGAAGCCTTGTTTCGAGAGGAGTGTGTTTGTAAATGCTTGTAGTTGGTCGGAGAGGGGTTTAAAAGATTTACTGGATGGGCTTAAGGTTCATTGTTCAATTAATTAATTCAATTTCGGCAGGGTAATTTGCGAAACTCGCGGTGAAAGGATATTTCAGTCATTGACTTTTTAAATGAATGTCAAGCTGCATGTTCGTTGGAGATGTTTTTCATAAATGATTGGCTAACCTGTCGAGAAGCTTGTGTCGTTCACATCAAATTTGTTTTCACCATTCCTGTTTCAACAGCGTGAATTAACAATTCAAAATAGACACAACAAAGTTATCTGCATAAATCAATAGGAGGATACTTCGTGCTCTTTAAACCGCAACGTTATATGAGCTAGATAAATATTGTAATAATGAGGCGTGTTTAATGGGATACACCCCTTGGTACGTAATTTGTGTAAGTCACAAGAGAACGCTCATGTGATTAACAAAACTTTCAGGACATAAATTGAACTCATTACACACGTCCCGATAGCAGTCGTTTTTCTCAAACATTAAACCGCGTGTGAACAAATTTTACTCTGTATCTTTTATTTTTCGACCTGGTATCAATCTGTTCTTGATCGTGAACTCATTTTTAAAATTTCGATGCTCGCGAAATAGGAAATTCGAAGATGGTTATTTTTGCTTAACGAAAAACTGTTAAATAGAACGAAGTACTGTTAAATAGAGATCGCGGCGAAATCGAGGGTTGCAAAAATCACAACTATTTCCGCTCCGCCCGAATATAGGTTGACACTTGGCGAATCTCATCAGCGAATCAGAGTTACATTATTAACGCGATGTAATTGATCTCGGTGGCGCGTGTCAGCGCGATTGCGCGCAGTCGGGTTTCGCGACTCGCCTCTCTCGCAAAATGTCCTAAGAACCGGGGCAGGCCGGGTCGGCGCGGAATTTCCCTCTTTTTCCCTTTTCCCTTTTTTCTCGGGCCGCGTCTGTCCACGGAACGGCCTTCGAGGGGGTTGAAGCTCGCTGGCAATCGGTCTATTTGATCGATAAACAGAACTCGGTCAAAATGACCGAACCCGAGGCCGGTCGGGTTAACGCGAAATAAGTGGAACGCGGCAATCAGCCCCCAAGTATTTTTTTTCTCTACTCTGCTCTCTCTATCTCCTTCTCTATTTCTCTCTCTCTCTCTCTCTCTCTCTTTCTCTTTTTTGCTGCCTGTCCCGGGGACGCGAGCAACTTCCGCGGGGAACGTCACGCAATTACGGGACGTGCGGGGGTGGCCGTCTGTTCGCGCGTGAATATCCCCGATGAATCGATACCCACCCGCTCCGGCCACGCGGCGCAGTTTGCACAATTATTGTTGCCCATTATCATTACTCGATGAATCCAATCCGGATCCGCGAGCCCATATTCCCTGGCCCGCTAATCCGCGCGACGAGGACGAAATGAAAACGCAACCCCCCTCTCTCTCTCTCTTTCTCTCACACACGTCCCCTGCTGTGTTAGGCGACGCGAATCAAGGGCCAGCAATCGTGTAAATGCGATTCGATTGAAACGTTCGACCTGTTTCATCGCTGCAAAGTAATTAAACCCCGCCGAAGATGCGCTTTTCCCACGATGAAGAACTGGGCTTGGAAGTAATATTTTTGGGGCGACAATAATGAACGTATCAGGCTGAGACTTTAGGGGCATGTCTGCCAATCTGTAGAAAGTGGTCACAGTATTTTTTGGTTTCATAATAATGGTTTCGTCTGAAGTTGTGGAGCTCGAATCAGATCGAAGAGTACGCGTGCATACATTTTTCTATAATCAGCTGCTGCAACAGTTTGAGAGTGAGAGACTGGAAAGATTGTTAATCCGAACGAGCATAGTTGTTGTCCGAACTAAATTCAGGAATGCGGATCAGCAACACAGTATTACAGTCCTCCATCATGTTGTTAATTCCAACCAAATTTTGTTCGCCAATAAAAATTGATTTTTCAATTTCACCGGGGAAATAGTGTCTCCCATTTGCGAATTATTGCCTCTTCCTTTGATAGTTTCCTTAAGTATCAATTTGGGCACTCTGTCCGGTGATGATTCGCAAGAGCTGCAGTCGGTCGATCGCACAGGAAGTTTACACGATCGTAAACAGATAATTTGTTAATCGGGTCAGTCCGTCGTTGCAGAAATTTCGACGGGGAACCGAATCCGTTGCCAGTACGAGACTTGGGGAGAAAAAAGAGCAAGCGAAATCTTCGCCAATGAAGTTTGCCCCGAAATCGAATGATTCGGTCCGTTGAAAGCTCGTTTTAATCCCCGGCGACTCTCGGCGAGACGCTCATAATTCAACGAGAGGAATCGCGCTGCTGTTCTTGCGGGGCGTTGCTTGCGCCATTTTAGTTCGCGCAATAATACGCGTGAATGGGCATGGAAAGTGTTATCGATGGGAACCGACATGGGCATTGTTTTATGGTTCGCTTCTAAATGGTCCATCCATCACGCTTTATCTTGATGGAGTATTCTGCCCGGCCTATTCATCCTTCAAAACGGCCGACCGTCGCGGTAGCCCGCTAATTATTAGCCTTCGTTCATTGTACCGGGCGTGAATGGTCGCCGCGAAGAATGTGCTTTTCGATCCGAGACGTTCGATCCCGTTTTGCATTCGTTCATGTTCATACGCGATTTGCGTACTCTCTTCGGGGCCTTTGCTCTTCTAGTTCCTCGTCGAAGCTGCCTCAACACTAAACGTACCACTGTCGGTTCAAAAGACCGGTCCTCAATATTTTACTGCAAGGCTCCTCATTCTTTTATGAAAGTCGTTTTTACATCGTCAACAGAACGATAAAAAAGTAAAACGACACATTGGGAGAATACGAGCATATTAGGCTGTTATAGCAATGAAACGGTGCTCTATTTTAAGAATTATAGTTTCTGTCAGGCTTTAAACCACTCCTTGCTGAACCGTCCACTTGAGCAATATCGTAAAAATTATGTATTTTTAATGCTTTTGTCGTGCTTCCGCGCAATAAAAACATAATAATAATAATATTAACAGCCTACACACAATTGATATTACCACCCTACGTGCACAACAGTCTTTAAAGATAGGTTATTCTGGATGCATGTTCGTTCACACGAAACTTCCTCAAGTTGCAGTAAACAGGATAGATGCTTCATTAAGTACGCATCTATCTTAGGCACCTCAGCGAATCCTTGTCAAGAACACATAATAATAAATATATACTTATTTTCTAGAGGAACAATATAATATGGAAATGTTACAAAATTTTCATTCCAACGCAAGGGGCATTTTATATAATCACTATTAATCGCTATAAAAAAATGTTCACCTGATATGTTTCATTGTTCAAATTCTGAGCAAGCTGCGATCAATATCTTTCATCTTTATTTTAATATATTCATACACAGTTACGATATAGTACATATTTTTAGACATATTTTTAGACATATTTTATTGATCGTTCTGCTGTTTTAAATTTCGCCCACTCAAGCCTGTCATAAATACATCAAATCCGCAGTCTAGTAATCAGAGTTCACCTTTTCTCGATCTGAATGACTTCTTGATTAACCATCGCTGATATCAAAGGAGTGAAAACAGCCCCCGCAATAGGAGCCGATCTTTGATCATTTTAAAAAGATTTTAGGAACTACTAGATCTAGAATAGCAGTGTACATTTCAGACTCTTCTCTTTGGTCACCTCAAAAACATCTAAAGGATTACTATATCGTAGAAGACACAAGTGTATCTTTCAAGAACAAATCTCTCCGATAGAACAGGTTCATTTATCGGACTCAAGAAGAACGCTACTCCACCATCGTCCTTAATTGGCGATTTTCCAATTAACCAAGTGTCGATATCAAAGGGATGAAAACAGTTCTGACAATAGGGGATAAGATCAATTTTTGATCACCCCAAAAACATCTCGAAAACCACTAGACCTAGAAGACCAGGATTCTGTTCAACAAGAATCCTCTCCAATCGACTTCTCTATCGATTCCAAAAAGAACGCGAGTCCACCAGTCTCGCCATCTTTCCTCGAACTCGGTCACCCCTTTCAGCCAACGTAGAGCTTGTCAGGACTTAATCCAAGCAGCACGCTTCTTTCCGTGAGTCCTCGTGCCCGAAAATGTTAGCAACGCGAGCCCTTCGGCAGGTCGGCCATGTAGCAGCCGGATTCCAGCGAGCTATTTTCGTTCGGCGTTGCATCGGCTGCGGATCTGCTTGATTTAATTTAACGTAACCGGGGAGCAGCGGGGATTTGCATAAGAATTCAGCCCGAGGCGATGGCCCGCCACGGAGCCAGGGACTTCGTTAAACGGGATTTTACAGTTTCCCTCCGACGGGCAAGGCCGCCGGGAGTTTTCCCGCGAAGGCTGACGCCAAAAATACGCTCCCGGACCAACTTCCCCGGCGTTTTTGGCTCGCTGCACCCTCTCGGCTTCTTGTATTTTTAACACGCTTTTTCCACCCTCGCGATCCAACCGAATATCGACTCGCGAAAAAAAAAGAAAACGAACGACGTCCCTTCTCGAACATATACGCGTAGAGCACACGCGTTCCTCCAGTCGTCGTCGGCGCAATCGAGAGTCCTAGCCCTAGACGGGCTTCAATTTGCGTAGTAACTGGTCGACTTCCTACAGATAATTTCCTAGCAATATCCTCGAAGCAGCCGGTGTGACCTGGATCGGTCGGATCCAGGACTCTTTCTCTCCAACGGCTTGATGTTATTAAAGATTTTAGCTAAAACAGGACACTCGGGAGTCGGCTGGCAAAGACCGTAGGCCACCGGACTACTGAATAACCTCCGACGTCTTTCAGATAACCGAGGGTTTTTCAAACTTTCAGTTTTTGGGACACCGGGGGGTTACCGGGATCTACGGAATTATGAAATTTCGCGAAATTTCGGAGATCCCCGGTGCCCCGAGCGCACGAGTTTTCAAAATTGCAGCTCCCTGGGATTCTGCTTCGCGTTTGCGAAGATCCTGTTTAACTATTCTGCCTGAAATGCGATCTGCGAAAGCGTTCATTTACTTACGCGAACATCTGAAATGCACTAAGTAGATCACGATCGCGTACTGCGAAAATGTGCTTGCACAAACTTGTTAGAAATGTTTAATCGATGGTTTGCTCGGGTCTTTTTGTGCGTTTTTCCAGGACTATACGAAAGTTTGAGCTTCAGGGGATCGTTACTCGTGAAATAATGGGATTTCCTCTGGTTGCAGGTAATATGGGTGTGCATCATCTGCCGCAAGAAGCAAGAACTCGTGTCGAGGACCGGGGTATGGATGACGAACACGAGCCTCGGCACCGCGGACAACGCGATGCTGCAACAGATGCAGGACATGCAGGTGGGTGGTCCTCCGGGACTCATGGACCAAACTCAGGATAAAAGACTGAAACTCGAGAGAGCGCACAGCGCCGCTGAGAAGGAGAATCTGCCCTTGTTACAAAGGAGCGCGAGTCAGCTCAGAAGACAGTACTCTCAGCAAGAGCAAGTACGATTTACAATCATCATTCTCATTTTTCTGTTCGACCGCGGGGTAGTGTTCCCAGCGGAGGTATATCTAAACATAGCGCTCGTGCACGCACTGTTGCTCTGGATGTAACTAAAAAAAGAAAAAAAAACGATACAGATTATCCGCAAAGTAAACCCCCCCCCCCCCCTGCTCAATCCCGTATGCTACCAACTTCGGCGATGCCTAAGCCGACGCCCGTTGATATCACCATATAATCACAATGCCATACTCACCAATCCTGACCAACGGCGACACTTTGGACGATTCCGTCTTTCGCGCTATTACCAGCAACATTTTGCTCTAGCATTTGTAGATGCAAAGTTTCTAGTTCATGATATCATAGTTTACGAGCTATGTAGCACATTTTGGATTCGTGCACTTGGTTTTTGGATGGGGAACATTTCGCATACTTTGTTTGCGGAACACGTCATTCAGTTTTTAACCTAGGAACGTATCCGAGAGGTATTTGTTGGCTTTGGTGATGCTGTAGTAGAAAATAGTTCTTAGATTATTGTATTTTTAGATCGAATATTTTTGTAGTGAAAGGTGAAAGGAAGGGAGGGATGAAAATAGTTCTCATTGTTAGGGTGAGCAATGTATTTGATCAATATCTTGGAAACTATTCAACCGAGGAGAGCATTGTGCAAGTCACATTTGTGTACCTACTTCTTCGTGAAAAATCTAACAAGTTTCAGTATCAGACATTTTACAATCAGTAGTAAAAACACATAATATTGCTACTTATTTCCAAGGTATTTGATTAAATTCTCATCCATACTTGAAGGATTGTTTTACCCCTTCGACATGAACGATAACTGATGCAAAAAAACCATGTGTCAGATATTTTTTTAAAAGTACTTTTTACCAAAATGTTCTATTGTAAACATTGAGAGAACATCAATCTCTTATATCTTAACCCTCATACATTTCTCAGGGTGAAGAATCGCCCATTTCCATTTTTTCAACTGTGTAATGTTAGATTTCTTGCTGTTTGCGTTGCAAGATATATTTCTTTAAAATGTGACGTAACCAGGAACATTATAAATGAAATATAATTCGACAGAAAGTGTTGAGCAAAAATGGATGGAACATTATCCTAGGATCTTTTAGCAACTGTTTTTGAGGAGAGTTTGAAGGTAAAAACCAAAATCTTCAACGGAGCTCAGCGAATTGATGTTTCGAAACTTAAAACTTAACAAACAATTTACCCACAAAAATGTACTGCAAAGTGGTATCGCAACTATCCACCGCGAACCTAACAGCTACAAAGTTAGACATTGAAGCCTAGGTTCCAGCTGACTTATCATTTATCATCGGCGATTATTCCATAATTTTGGAAGTCTATGGTCCATGGTTGTGGATTTTTTACCAGATCCTCTAACAGCAACGGAAACTGCAATCATAAACCAACAATTCACCCTCAATATCATAATCTAACAATTTCGCTTAGGATTGTTGTGAGAAGATTTTTAAGTTTCTATTAGGTACAGCGCAATTATTAAAAAGTTGGATAAGAACCAAAAAAATTCTGTTTCGTTAAAAATCACGATTACCGGGGGGTGCAGAATGA
The DNA here is from genome assembly GCA_028455805.1 of Lasioglossum figueresi. NCBI lineage: Eukaryota > Metazoa > Arthropoda > Insecta > Hymenoptera > Halictidae > Lasioglossum > Lasioglossum figueresi. The sequence goes on along the minus strand of CM052192.1, from coordinate 7,168,850 downwards.
ATCTCGCGTTTCTCGTGAATGGTCCAAAGTCGCGCAGCCCGAACGAATCGCCTAGTGCCTCGCCGCAGCCGAGATAGTGTCCGCAGGACCCTCGGGCGGATCGCAAGCGGATCGCGAGCGGATCGCGGGCGAGAAGCAGACCGCGGTGGTCTCGGTACGAGAAAAATGGAAGTTGCTGGTCGCGATTTCAGGTGCCAGTGCGTCCGCTGTCCACAAGCGATAGAGTGGACATGTCGGTGTCGTCTCACACGAGGACGTTGCCGACGCCGCAAGTATCCGCTCACCAGTTGCAGCAGCCGCCGCGTCATCCGGATGCGTTCGACGAGGATGACCCGAACCTGTACACCGGCGAGATCGACGGTCTTATGAAACAGCAACAAACTTACCAACGCCAACGACAGATCTACCCGGTAAGGAAGCCCGATTCCCTCGTTCGATCGAGCCGGCTCGGCCCGACGATGACGTTAACGCTCGAGACGCTGCGAGACTCTTGGAAAATTAAACATTCAACAAGTACGCCGGCTCTCTGTCCTCTTCCCCCACACACACGCTCCATCTATCTATCTATCTATCTATCTCTGTCTCTCTTTCTCTCTTCTTGCGAGCTGCGAGCGCGTAGGAGCGCCCGCTAGCCGATATTCTTGCGTAGGCGGTGCTCGAGAGGCCTCTCAAACGACCAGTTTCCGGAAGATCCGCGAAAACGAAGTTATCGAATGGAACAAAGAGGGGACGACGCTGGGTTCTATCCTGGTTCCAGCTACACTCGCCCCCGGACCCCGCTGATAATCGATTCACGCGCGACTTATCTTATCTCCCGCGGCTTCGATCATCCCGCATCGAACATTCGCCACCGTCATTCTTCGACTCAGCACGTCCCCTTTATCGAACATCGACGCATCGTACTGTATAGTCGAGCTGCAAAATACGCATTTGCCGGCGACGTACACCTTTTGCACCTTTTGTTATTAATCGAAGCATCGTTTCTAGTTAGAAGTAACTACCCCTATTGCCACCGTAAGATCCAGAGTAACATTCTCGCTTGTACTTTAGAGAATCCTGCAAGAGACCGTAGGTAGAGAATTTAGTACGCTAGCGGAGCCAAGTATGACTATAACACGCATAAGCTCTCTCTTTCTCTCTCTCTCTCTCCCGTATATCTCCTGTTTCTGCTTCTTTTAGTAGAGTCAGCTCTTTCTCTTTCTCTCTTCGTCTCTCTGTGTTCGACGCGGACAGCTCAGAAGGCTGCTACCGAGAATCGTAAGTCTCCCGATGAAACACACGCACACGGATCTTCTCTTTTAACGCTCCGGATTTACGCTCTCGTGGGATTTCGATCGAGCTACTCTGCGAGTTTTTGCGACGAGTTTTGGTCGCAGGTCGCGCGCGCGGAGATCGCGCGCTCTCTCTCTCTCTCTCTCCCGCCCCCTGGAACCGTATAGATCCCGAGCTTTTTCGGTTCGCAGGACCAGAACACGGACCTCGCGATGACATATGGCCAGCCGCCGGTAGAAGCTGGCCCACCTCGATCCCAGGTCCATCCTCAACATTCGGTGCATCAGATGCAGAGCGCGCGTCCCCCACAATCCGTGGGCGGGCAGGGCGCTCTTCAACCTCAAAGGAGCTTCAGCAGCAGCGAGGAGGAGCGCAGCACACCCGAGCCAGACGAGTCCGAGAAGGGTGAGTCCACGTTCGATCACTCTATATTTTCTTCCCCCTTCGACTTACGTCGACCGACTCTCCGCTGGTCGGTGTTATCGATCAGCCGAATCCTCGGTCCGACGAGGGTTTAATTATATACAAGCCCCGAAGAGAGCCGCGAGAACACGATGTGTGTTAGGCCGTTGTTGCAGTCGCCCTCGCGTGTTACGATCTCTGTTCTTTTCTCGAAGCTAACCCATGACCGTCGCGTTACGCCCATGTAAGTATCTATTGCGTTCACCTTCTTTTACTCCTCTCTCGATTACACGCAACCAACCCGTAGCGGACTCCAAAAAAAACCACTCTCTTTTCTTCCGTTCAGATCTTGTGTGTCCGTGATATATAGTAATCGAGAGGCGACCACACACACACACACACGGATCGAAGCGCCGGCGAGGATGTGACACTTCGTGGATAGGCTCGTCGTTCTTACCAGGGCTGTTGTTCGATTAGTGTCCTCTGGTTTTAACGAGTAGATAGGACATAGACCTCGAAGAAGTATTCTGTGTGTATTCGTTTTTTAGCGGCCATCGTTCATACGTTGGGAATGAAAATAGTCTCCTCAAGTAAGATTGCTAACTGTAATTGATTGCTTATCTTGGAAACTAGTCGTCTCCAGAGACTGAATGCTTCTAACTTCTACAAGTTTCTAGTGCTTTTAATGCTAATACCTCTACACAGATTCTCCTTCTTACGTTCCTTAGGAATAGCTGCACAGATGTTCAGATGAGTTTCCTTGACCCTCATACGTTCCTTAGAAATAGTTACTCGGAAGATCTTGCGTTCATACCTCATCCACTTTCATGTCGTACATTAACTCGCAGAAAATGGACATTTTTAACAGCAGCGCATCTGGCGATGATTAGGTCCATTTAAGCATTCTTCAAGGTGATTCTTCCAGCAATCTTCTCATTGCATCTATCCGACAGCCGACACATTTCAATTATTTCCCAGCAACTATGTAAGTCAATCATGATTTTGTAATACTAACTAAGTCAAAGTGGATCTGTGTACCATCGTCGAAGAACTAATTCTGGCCATTTTAATTTTATTCGCAATGTCATATCTTAAACACCTAAGTGTACAAAAGCGTAAGACAAACAGAGAAGAAACCAAACATCTTGCCTTATTTAGAAACAAAAATTGGATCAATTTTCGAGCTAGAAGCGTATGAGGGTTAAAGTATATATACTTTTACCCCTGGAAATGATGGTAGCTAAAAAAACATGCACCTTCAAGATTCTCTAGAATTCAACAAAATCAAAAGGAACTATTTGATTTACAATCCTAATTCTCAACGAGCCCCAGCAACCCGAGGACAGAGAATAAAAACCGGATCTTACGAATTTCTCGAAGCGGTCCGCGACAGAGATTGCGCTTGACGTATTGCTCGCGGAGCCGTTTGAAGCGGATTTGCCGCGCGTTGCGGCGGTCGGCTAGCACGGGGCGATCGTTAAAAATGCAAGGAATCTGGAATTCGCGCGCGGATAAAACGCGGGTGGGCGGGGTTTATTTGCTCCGGCGCGGCGAGTCCGGGGCCCGCGGAGTTACACCGTTTAATATCGAAACACGGGCTCGCTCCCCCGGCCTGGAATTATTGCAGATAATTCAACGTGCTTTCACGGTGGTGCGGTTGTAGGGTCGAGCGAGAAAATGAGGTTCGAAGTGGCGACCCGAATCTTACGAGCCCCGGGTAGCGCGGGTGGCTAACGCGCCACCGAAACGCGGGTAGGTATTAGGTACGCGTGTGGTGTACGGTATAGGGGTGTTCGATTTAGTATCGGGGCCACGTTAACTTCTCTTTCTTAGCTCGCCGGGACAGTTTTTCCCGAAGTTCATCGGCACTGACAGCAATATTGGCCCGTTACTCTTTCGAGATGTCACATCCTCGCGGCGCCAGTCGTATAATTCAGTAGCGGCGCGGTTAAATGTCAAATCCACCGTCGAATTACCGTCAGTGAGGCTGCCGCCGTGGAGGATCGGCGGTAGGAGATGGGGGATGGAGACATAAGGGCGAGAGAGCTAGCTGGTCGGGAGGGTCAGCTCTGCCCTTGAAACTCGCTGCACGAGGAGAGCACGGGCTTTCCGTGTCAGCGGATAATTGGTTTACGGAGAGTGTGTGCACCTGTACCGCGGATATTTACAGGCGAGCCGGCCAAGGAAAGTGTAATCGACCGATCCGATGCTCATGCAGTCTGAAAAAGCTCACGCGTCGCCGCGTACGCGTGTTCATAAAGCGATTAACGCCTCGCCTCTTAACGGTGTGGCGTGGTTCGAACTCCGAAGACTCGCCACTTTCTGGCGAGACCGAGTGGAGAAACTTCTCTCTCCTTGTGACCCCGTCTGTCTGGTCCAAGAAGAGGCTGGTTTCGTGCTGGTTTTGGGGGGTCGAACGTAATACCCTGGGTTTACGAGCTGCTCGGCCAGTGGTTTACGACGGCTGCGGAGCCGAGAGTCCGGCCCGCTCGAACGTATCGGGAAAATGGACCGATCGCGTTTCTCTGTTCGCGAGAGAGAAAGAGAGCGAGAGAGCGCGATTCTGAAATACTCGGAACGGGAAAAGTAGGTCTACTCTACGCGCGCAGCCAGAGATCGGACCGAATGGAGTGGCAGATGAAAAGCGATACTGCATTATCGCGAAGGCGTCGGTGTGCGCGCGCGCCCAAGCCCGAGCACGAGCCCAAACCCGCGCCCGCGGTGGGAAACGAGAGACCGGGTTCATCCTTGGCTAATGAGTAAATTTAGGTTACCGACGGCTGGATCTTGCTGTGTTACGCCGCGAGCGAGCTCGCTCGTGCCGTGTGTTCACGAGAACACTCAACACACCGCGTCGCGCTCGGTCGCTTTTGTGCGACGCATTCGAGCCGGTTTCGAACTACCGGGAATAGAGAACACGGTGCACCAGACTACCACACGAGCACACATCGTCCACCGATGTGCGTGTGTGCGCGCGCGTGCATGTAGATACGTATGGATCACGGTTGATTAGTCACGAGATCGGCGAACTGTGAACCGATTCATCGAGGTGCGCATCAGTAGGAGAGAGAGAGAGAGAAAGAGAGAGAAAGAGTGAGAAGCTCGCGCGAAATAGGAACGTCGCTCGTTGCAACGTCGCCGGGGTATCGGTGTCTCCCGTTTTTCTTCTTCTTCTGCTTTCCCTTGCGAGATAGGTCGCTTCATCTCTCTCTCTTTATCGCGGACACCGTTCTCCCTCGATAGTCATCTGTTCTCGCGAACCAGGACGACAGGATCGAAATTGATTTAATACATCTTCGTTTGTAATTTCCAGTCCCCGATCGTTGATGCCGGATCGGGAACGGTCGGCCCGATCGGCGATGCCGGGGGTTCAATCATCGGGCACAAAGACCGAGGGACGAGTTCTAGATCTCGAGGATCTCTATAGAAAAGTCGCGAGTTTCCCGGAGTCGAGCAAGGGGATCGAGAGGAACGCGGGTAAGCCTGTTTTTTCGTCCGCGAGCGAAAATATCAGCCGGCGAAAATCCTTGCCGGAGAATTTTCTTCCAATTTCTCCAATCCTCTTCTCGAATATCGACTTGGCCAAGGATGCGTGGACGCCTGATCGACATCCCAGCTATCCTCGCAGCCGTTAAATCCTTGATCGGATCTCCGCGATCGTGTATCGCGGCATATCGCACGGGTATCCTGCGGGAATTCTCGGGTTCTGCCCTCCCGGTCTCGTCGTTGCATTGATCCTTGGTATCCCTCTCGCTTCTCTCTCTCTCTCTCTCTCTCTCTCTGCCTCGCCAGCCCGTATAACCTCCTCCCCTTGCTCCGCAGCTCGCCAGCCCCGTTTACCGCCCTTCCGTCTCTGTTTTCCTCAATTCTCACCCTCGCCACCCTCCTTCATCCCCCGGTGCTATACTTCTTTTCCTTTTTCTTCTCCTCCTTTTTTCTAGCTTGTTCGCCGTTTCTTTTTTAACTGGTAAATGCAGGTACTTTTTGGTTAGATGCGATTTCCCTTGCCCCCATTTCTCAATCCTTCTCGCCTATATTTCTTCCTAGCTGGCGTGTTCTATTTTCCCTATTCTGGGGAGTTTGCTCTCGCTCTTTGTCTACGACCGCTCCTTTTCCCCTCAGAGACGCAGCACCTCCAGCCGCAGCAGCAGCGTCTTTCATTCGCGCGCGTTCTCTTCTCGGAAAAAAAGGTTTCTCATACTTCGTTTCTCTTCGCCATTCTCTCCCAACTCTTCCATAATCCTTTTACCTTTGTCGAGCGTTAACCAAAACGTTGAGCAACCCGGCTAGAAAAAACTCGAAGGGAAAGCTGGTCCAGAAGAAGCTCGGGGAAGAATTTTTCGGTCGCGCCGCGGCCAGGGCCGTTTAACTTCCTCGAGCTAGGAATCTTCACCTGGAACTCCGGCGATCCCGTAACTCTCGAACTATCGTCGTTTGAGCATCTTCCAGCCGGGTCTTCACATTTCCCGGCGTATCTTTCCGTTTCTGGTTCGCTTCACGCTGTTTCTTCTGTTCCCACGGACGTCGACGGGTCTGTGGCTCTCCATCCATCCTCTCGCTCTCTCGTTCTCTCCCCTGCAAATTAGTCTCTCCCCACCATAACCGTGGCTCACCCCCTGATCCTGGCTTCTGCTCGCGACGCCCACACGGCCGACAACGTGACGTCACGCGGCCAACACGTGGGCGAGCTCAAACATCTACCTCGTCGCTATTTCTGGGCTGTGGAACCAAGCTGAAGAGAGATAGATGGATTCAGGAGCGACGCGTCTCTCTTTCTTCGGGAACAAGGTCCATTCATCCACCCCTTTCTGGGCAGCTTGGAGAGAGATTTTCGACAGGGTGTCCGCGTCATGGACACACGGCTTTGCATAAATACCGGCTCGTGCGTCACGCACCTGGATAATCTTCGCTTTAATAGTTATCCCCGGCACCGGCGTGTTTACGTTGCCCGACACACCGGTAGCTTCGGATCGATTCCGAGGCCACGCCGGGAAATTCGAAGAGCTCACCTCCCTCGGTTACCCGGACGCTGGCAGAACCGGAAACCTATTAGAAACCGTGGAAAAATCCGTGGCATCAGCTCAAGAGAGCGGAGTACAGATTTCGCGAAAGAGCGAACGCGGACCCCGGCAGCGTCGATGTCACGGGCGTCGCCGGTTTCCGGCTGGATCCGTGACATTTTCCGCGTCGGATCTGTGTCATGGGGATCCGGTGAATTCGTGATGAAGCGGCCCGGGTGCAAAGATCATCCCTCTGACTGTCTCTTGAATTTTGCAGGGAAAGTTTTATTAGACCCCCGACGACCGGGAGTTATAACAAAAGCGGACCCGCTCGCCGGCGGATCAGCGATACACACGCTCGTGGACGGTCCAGCAATAAGTAATGATCGGACGAAACCAGCGACTCGCTGCCTCGTTTAATTACGAGGGCCGGGTGTGTTCCATTTTTTCGGATAAATTTCCTCGGAATTTAGTTACAATCATCTGCTGATAGGCGAGTGTTGTCTAATACGGGAGACATTCCTTTTTTTATTTGATTCTTTCTTAGTAAAACTACCACTTTGGAGGGATTTATGATCGAATGCACCACTTCAATCACTTTCTGTAGATATTTTTCTAAAATGTGTTTGCTAATGGGCATTCGTTTAATGTGCTCTGCGTTGCATCAAATCCTGTGATAACAAGCTTCATTGAATTGCCAATAGTTACACTCGAGACTAGTATTCAATCATTATATCTGAACACGGATGATACAGACTATATTTAACATCATTTACACGATTAATAAATTCGTTCTGTTCGTAAAATTTTAAAACTCAACGTGGGTGGCGTGTGTTGTACAAATTACAAGATTGAATTCATTTGGATTTGTGCTCGAATTAAACAATTTATTCAATTTAATGGAATGACCTATAGAGTTTCAATAATTGTAGAATAAAATGTATGTAACTAGTCATTGAGCTATTGTTAAGGGAAACCGATTTTTACCGGACTTTTTGGTCAGACTGTCGAGAAGAATCGACTCTGGGCTATCGACGCATTTCTCGTTCTCGAAGCCGGACAGGTCTTTGTGCACCCAGACTGATCCACCTACGACACGGAGGTCGAGGGCTGCCACCGCTGGCAGCTCCATCGAAATTTAATCCGAAGACATTGCAATTTGACGGTCGAGCGACCGGCAGTTGGATCCGACGTCGCCTTTCAGCTGGCCCGGGGTTCTTGCCCCGGCATTATCCGCTTCCGGCGCCGACTGGCGGGATTGAAATTACTTTGTTTACTGGCGGGGGAGCCGGCAGGCCACCGCCCGGATGCAACAAAATCACTTGCTCCGAATACAAAGTTCTCATTCCGAGGAGAACCCCGCGCGTTTCGATCCCGTTCGCGCAGCACTTCGGAATGCATAAGATATTACTCGAGTGCCGGCCCCGGAAAAAACTTTATAAACTTCGCCCCGTGGCTTCTACTGTGCGGCATACTAACCCTTTCGATGCTGCGTTGGCCGCCATGCTGTCGCACGAGACGGTTCTGCTGTGATCTTCACGATCAATCTTGCGGGTACTTGCCACTTTTCTTAGGCTGCCAGTTTTCGGCCTCCTGTTCTAGTTGTATTACTTGTGCCGAAGTCTCGAACATTATCTATGATGTTCGGTAACATTATAATTGATAGGTTCAATGATTTCAGTCCACATTTTCGTGTCTCTGAATCAATGTACATATAATTGTCCAAGGGTGTATAAATGAACAGCAATGTTGCCGATCGCTACCAGAAACGTAGACGAGATTTTAAAAACAAATCCAAAGTAGGTAGTTCATTATTAAACAAATCAAATCCGACACTTCCAGTCAGAAAGTTATTATTTGTTCATAATATTTAAAGAAAACAGGAAGAAATTTAACGTTTTCTAGTACATACAAACAGAAAAATAGACCGGTATTGCAGACTACAAGGGATTAAATATTGATTTTTGTTGCTCGTTTGGAAGTCAAGATTTGCGTCAGTGACGATGAAAAGGTTGTCAACATTAATAATTAGTTAATTTTATTTTGCGCGAAGTCGCGATTCCGATTAGCACGTTGGAACGTAAATTCTGCCGGCTGTTTCTTGGGCCCGACCTCAACGGGGTCAGATTAGGGGCTTAGAGAGCGAGAGACAGAGAGAGGGAGAGAGAGAGAGAGAAAGAGACTTGTAGCTATGGCCTAGGCGTCGCGACGCCCGGATTCTGGAACCGCGGACTGTATAATCAGACGCGTCGCTGGTTTCGCCGTGCACACCTGGTTCCCCCGCATTCACGGACGCACGCCGCATCGCATACAACGCTAACGTACTACACGCCGCGCCGGCAGTAGTGCAGCTACGCGTTTGGTGCATACGCGGTGATGCAGATGGCCAGGGCAGCCGCTATGCGGAGATCGCGCTTATTAGGGACGACGTCGACGCGCATTCTCCTCGCGGTGCCTCCCGTTTTTCGGCTGGAGCCACCATTATTCCAACAATTGTTCGAAACTCCTGCCGACTCTGAATCGACAAAACGAATATTTACTGGAGACTTAACCCTGCTTCTACCTTAATCTGCACTACAATATGTCTGATCTGAATTTTTTTTTGAAAAAAATCAACGTGTATATTGGTAGAAATTGTTTGTACTTTTTCAGCCCTTATACGATCTTGACAAATAATTTGCGTATATGATCCTGGGATAGTATGTCATCCATTTTTCTTTTACCCAAACCAACCAATTAAGTTTCATTCATAATGCTATACTTGTTTTAAGGTAATACATCTCATGACGTGGATTGAAATAAATGAAACGTGAAGTCTCGCTACGAGGAACGTGTGTGAGGGCTCTCTTTAATGTCAATCTTGTATGTACAAGATTGATGATACGTGTAACGTGTAAAGATTGCAATCATGCTAATTTTTGCGTAACGAGCAAACGCAATGAAATCTGCAGAGCATCGGAGAGTCGATGACAAGTTCCATTCTCGTCAATGCCGCGAACCACGAAGAGAATCTTGCTCGATTCGGCGTAAGGATCTATCGATCGGCTATCAGCGAATTATTCGCTGGCCCGTTTACTGTGTCGCCTATTGCGCGAGAGTTAAAGTGAGCCCGGCTTCAAGTCGGACGGCGTTGTTGCTCCCATTCGTAGATGCACACAATACAATTAGTGACTAGAGATACAATTAGTTTGTAGAAGTTCCGAGAGGTAAGTCCGTTACGCGCGCGCGCTCGCAGCTCGCGAAAACCATCCCTTTAACGAGGATTTCCAGAGAGGCCGGAGCTGCGACGTCCACCGGATGCATCCGAGGCGGACGAGGAGAGACGGAGAGGCGAAGGATAAATTGTCATGGCCACGCTTTGGCCTCTCATCGAGCCTGCTGCCTTTGATTACCGCACCTTTGACAGTCCGACACCCCCTCCATACCCCCACCCCCTTCAACCGACACCCCCTCCAGAAAATTTCCTGGACCCCTTGTACCTCACGTTGAAATTCTATTAAACAGATTTTTAATTCGTTTTCAGGAACTACGTGTACGTTCACGGAGAACGTTTTTCCCCCGTAGATTAATACACACCTCTCTGTCTTCCCTGTGTACTAGTCCATTCTCTACGTTCGCTCCTCTTGACGTCACGACGTATCCACGACACAGAAAAGTCTGCGTCATTTAATATAGTTAATACGTCGGAGTTACGGGCCACGATATCGCCAGGATCGACGACGATACGGTGGCTCTTTGCCGGACCGGATGTCTAATAAAAACCGACGTCCCGGTAGCATTAACGCCGATATCGTGGACCCTGGCTATCTCGTGGCTCGTGGCGTCGCTGTTTGACACCTGGCTCGTCTCGTTCGTCGTCGAAAATAATCGTAGTCGACGATTTTTATTCGAGGACCGTCGGTGGTCAGAAGCTGGGCGTTTTGTGAGCACTGATGGACCTTCTTTTAATTTTACCTTTCTTGAATTTTCAGCTATTTACAGTCAATATAATTTTGCATATAATTGTCGTCTACTTTTTAAAAGAAGTCCGTCTTGCGAGGGGTTGGAAAATACATCTTCCACCCAAACGATCCACAAAATCGTCTACATAATTTTCAGGAATATTTGTCGGCCAGTTTTTGGAAGAAATTCATGGAAAGGGGTGATATTTCAGGAGTCTAAAGGCGAACGACCCATAAAACAATGAATTACAGAACGACGGACGGAGGATTAGAATTCAGTTAAGCGAAAGTACGATGATGCATGCGGTCCCACGCTTCTGGCCGCGGCGGCGGTGTAAATAGGCTGTTCTACTTAGGGTACATCAGTCCCTCGTAAATTCCGGGATGTTTTTCGCGTGGGCGGTCTGCGAACCAGATACCGGGGGTTGGGAACGACGGGGCGAGGGTCGCCAGTGGGTAGAATCCCGGAGTGATTTATATGCGGTGAGTCGGTGTCATCTAACTTTTAAATTAAGACTCCGTGTGCCGGATCCGCGCGCCACCGCCATGTCTGCTCCTCTCTCCCATCCTCTCTCCTTCTCTCACACACACTCTCTCTCTCTTTTTCTCTTGGTTGCGGGTTCTATCTTTCTAGCAACTACCCCCGTAGTGCGTGGTGCGCGCGTGTCTTCTATTTATTACGGGCGCGAGAGCATCGTTCAGTAAAAAATACACACACCGGCGCGTTTATGGGATCCGATGGCCGCGGATGCGTGACTATACCCGCCTACCTTGGCTGCGCTTTAAAACACACCCTTTGACTCTCACCCCCTCGGCCGCCTCGTTTCACGGTATCAACGTTTTCTGCCCGCCGCGTAACACTTTGTAGCGGCATTGGGGCCTGATTATGCAAAGGATTCCCGCCTTTCGCGCGGAATACCGATTATCGCCACGGCTTTAAGCTCCGAACGTTTGCCGCCCTATACGGCACGGGGGTTGCTAAAATGGGACGCGTTTCGATAAAGGGGTTGCAACCGTACGACTACAGTTCCACCCGGTTTTATTTTTAAGAAAGAGTAACAGCGCGGATCACGCGCGCCGATTCAACGAAGGTGGCGACTGTTAAAGGAGTCTTAACTCTCGGATAGGGGTGGCTTTTTGACATCTCGTTGGCAATTATGTCCGTGTCCATTAGAATATAGAAATTGTGATAATATCTTCGTTAAACGTAAATTTTGTTGATATTTGTTATATTGTGGAAGTTTATGCTATTAGTTTGTTTGAAATACAATTATAAAAAGATGCAGCAACTTGTTTGGAAATATATCAAGCGTAATGTTTTTCTTCAAGCCACAAACGATTAACGAGTACGAACAGCTACGTATAAAAGCAGCCACGAAAAGTAAAATTAACAATTCGATCCACATACGATTAACAATTACGAACAGCCACGAATAAAAGAAGTGATAAAAAGTAAGAGTAACAATTCAAATCCACACGCGATCAATAATTACGAACAGCCACGATTAAAGTCCGCAACAAAAAGTAAGATTAACAATTCAGAGCACAAACGATTAATAATTAAGAACAGCTACGAATAAAGGCGGCGCCGTTTAATAAAATTAACCGTTCCAGCCACGAATGATACGATCGGATTTTCGTTTAAAAATCGTTAGTCGAATGAAATTCTCGACAACCAGGATCAAAATAGACCCAGCCACCGCCGTCCGAGGGTAGTTCTCCGTTCTTGTCCACGTGTCTGAAAGACGTTCGGCCACGTAGGGGATGTAAGCCGATCGCGTGGCGATCGTATGGCCAATTTGCCAGTTTTATGACACGGCATCCCCTGCCTTATTTGCAGCGGCGACGAACGAGACGTTTTCCCCTTCTTTCACCCCCTCCCCAGAACCCCCCCCCACCATAAACCTATTCGTCCCCTCCAGAATCAATCGACCCAGATCGAATTCTCGAGCCGGGGCGAAAAATCATGAAACGAAACGACGACTTACTTCTTGCGCGTAGCGAGAACACCAGACACTGCCTGCAACATTGCGATTTTACCATACTTTAGTACAGTGTTCGATTGTTCCATAGTGCAGTTTATATATACATATATATATACCATAGCAGTGACCGTTTTCTTTTTACTATCTTTTTACATGGAACCCCGTCCCCCTCTGTTCTTTTGCATCGAAACCGAGCATAGCATATAGATGATCCCCAGTGTGTTTTTAAACGAGTTACACAGGATGCTGCCAATCTGGTGATACAAATAGAAAAGGGAGCGAATCTGGATGGTAAAATAAATCGAGGAGAATCAAACTTTGGTCTCCGAGGTTTCGTTCTCGAGAATACTAACCCCCGTGGGCAACCAGAGTCGTTTATGGCCGTAGCAAAATTTCACTCTCGAATCTCATTTGTCGATATTTATTTTATATATTAAAATAGGGACTTCGATGCGTATTGTAGAAGTTTAAAAAGTTTTCTGGAAGTCTAAAAATTAGTCATCGATATAAACGGCCCCGTATGTAGACGGCGTTAAATTTGAAGATTCGTCTAGTTGCGTGCAATGTTGAATAGGAATTGGCTGACCATGGCCTGCCGATTCTACTTCTTGTAAGTACCTATGCATGCGAACCTGACGAATCGTTCGAGACGATTTTCTCGAGAATGAAAGTTTGCTTGGAAAAATTGTATTCTGTATTTTCGACTTATTTCTTTCCGTAGAATTTTCTCGTCTTTAGTTGTATCGCTCGATTGGAAGCAACCTGCATATATTTATTATTACACTATAACCCCTTCAGAGTTGTGTGAACCAAGTAGCGGAACTGTTTATCTTACGTCCGAGTGATTTTTTCTGTCCACGTTCTCTTTTATTTATTAACCGACGCTCGCACGTGTTCGAAAGATTTATGTTTCGAGGCGCGTGCTGTGTGTGTCTCTCGCGTGATCGCGCGTCGCGTCGCGTCGCGTCGTTCTTCCAACAACGGGAATGATGCTTTTGTTGCTCTAGCGGTTAAGAGAAACGATATATACATATATTCCCAACCCACCCAAAAAAAACTAACGTGCACATAATCATGCAACATGTGTGACTTAAAGAGAGATCGCCTTTTAGGGGAAAAACCGCCGTCCATGGTGGTGACTTCCAGGAGCGTGAGGGAGAAGCCCGGGGACAGATTGAAGCGTCAGTTTCTCGCGGTACCTACTAATTTTCCAATAAGGCAGTTCGTTTTCCGCTATATATATATATGAACCGATCGCATACATATATATCTACCTAAAAAAAATATATATAAATATTATATGTATATCTCTGCGTATGCGTGTGCATGTGTGTGTACGTCATCTGCCGACCGGTCGCGATTCTAACCGGCATAAAGAATCGCGTCGATTGGGTATCCAGACGAATCGGGAGAGAAGAGTCAAACGGAGCTTTTTCAATTTCCCTGAGCCCCGTTTTTCATCGAATTCAATTCGCCATCGGACTTTTTCTTCGAGCCTAACGACGCCCGAAAACGAGCGAACGATTGGCGAAGAGACACGTGGGCGACCACGTGGCGCTCGCCGCTCATTTTCGCGAAATTTTGTTCTTCTGTCAGTTCTGTGGAACGTGCCGAATTTCTTTTGCCTTTGGATTTCGTGATTTGAATTTTGGAAACGCGGCTGCTGTCCTGTGTTTGATCGCAGTCCCTCGATTTTCTGTTCTATTTTCCACTTTAACAGTTTCTATTCTAATCAGCCGTTTCCACTTTTGAAATAATTGAAATAGTAAAATTAACGTGTCTCGTTACGAGAGAATTGATTGTAAAAGATGTATATTGACGGGAGAGTATGTTGATTGCGAGATGCGATCGGTCGGCAGAGCTGTAACAGATTTTATTTGTTCTACTTTGGACGGCTACGAATCGTGCACAGGTATACCATATATCGTTTACACCTCACTCACGCTACGTACACGTATCGCTCACCAGATACTCCCGGCATTCCTACATTCCTCGATGTTCGTCTCGAAGATACGTAACGCCCACGCAACGGGCGCCGCGTGTGTTCCGGTGGAGGTTCTCCCGCGTGCGATCCCGCAACATTCTACCCCGTGACCCCGAATTCTCGCACGCTTGTTCTTTGATCCGACAATGTTACAGTCCCATCGATCCCTCCGAACAATACATCGATTGCTATTCCGCGACACGCGGCGCCGGGGCGCGTGCAATTTGCAAGCGTGCGGAATTCCACGGAGAAGCAACCCCTAACAATCGCGATCTCCGAACGAAAACTTGAAAATCTCGGGCGGTCGCTCCTATTATCAATTCTTCTCGCACGCTTGTTCTTCAACCCTTAACTTCCAACATCAATTTCGATGTCCTCGACCCTTCATTTCTAAAAAATTTAATTAATACATCAACCCTAGAACGTTTAAAATCCAACAGTATCCAAAGAGTTCGAAAAGTTATGATTAAATTATTGTTGGTTGGAATTGAACCGTATTCGTGAGAGTCTCAGAATCAAAACACACAACATTGCAAAAATTTGTTGGTAAAAAATATAATCAAATTGTTGGTTACAATTGAATCATTTTCTATTTCGATTCTACTTGGACGTCTAAGGGTTGAAGGTGTCTAATTTCGCCGATTCTTTTTATGGAGATTAATTTTCGCGTAGCTTCGCAAGCGTGCAGAATTTCGATTTTCGTCCTCCGGAAAGAATATATCTAGACTCGTGGCTCCGAAAGGGACCTGGGAAATCTCGAGCGGTCGTCTTTCGAGAGGTGGCATCGCTATTGTGCACGCACACATACGTACACACACATACAGAACACACACAGCCCTGGCACATCGAGGCGAGTATATAATATACCCGGTGGTTCAGCGTTCTGGCAGCCGTGTTACGCTGGTGAACGAGCCGTGAACGGCTCCTGGTTCGCTTGAACCGCCGTTCCTCACACTTTTCCCACGAGGGGCGAGCCTGCACCGCTGTCTTAGCCCTAGTTTTTCGGCAGGAATGCCGCAGTACACTCGGTACAGTGCTGTTGGTCGCGAAAGTCTCGTACACCCTCGCATTCCAAATATTTCGGGAGAAGAATCCGACGTTTTGCACATTTTGTGACTTGCTGTAGTCAGACAGATTCTGGAAAAATGATTTTTTCTTGTGTTTTGTCTGCGAGAGTGTGCATGTAAAACGAAGCCAGAAATGTCTGAAAATGTACGAACAACTGCCTCGTATATCTTAGAATGTATAAAACATTTTGTTGCGATGCTAATGATAATCGACATGTACGAACCTCTGCAAATAATTACAGTGTATACGTGAAAATGTATAAAAGATCATGTTACTAGAACGATGCTAATAACAACATTTTCAATTCTGTGAATGCGCACAACGGGGACAATAAACGTCGATCAAGAGGCGTAGGCAAAAATGTATGAACATCCAGAAACGTTCGATATATTGAAATGTACAAAACATCCAATTATTCTGACGATGCTAACAATATAATAACGATACATCGTATGCATAGACAAAAGGGATACAGTAAATGGCAATCGAAAAGTGTAGGTGGAAGTGCGTACAAAATTTTAATACATTCAAATTAATAGAACCTCTTAATTAATGCTTAATAACGACAAAGTTCATGACTATAGGCAGCAACGTATGAACATCTGCAAACAGTCAATTCGAACATATTAAAATGAACAAAACGTTCTATTACGATACTAGTAGTAATTCAGTAAATTTTTATGTCTCGGACTGTGTGGTAGATTTTCAATATTTTCTGTCTTCGATTTACCAGCATCTTCCAGCAAACAACTATAATACACGTTATCCCTTCATTTTTCCCGGATGCGTCGGATTACACAAATCCCTGAACGTCCATAAAACGTGAAAAATTCGCGTCTTCTCTTAAAATACTTGTTCGTCAGGTGCACGTAGACTTCGTCGACCGACAGCGCGCTTCTATGAATGTCAGGGTTCAGACGAGTAAACTGTGACCGTTAGGGATGCTGTATACCTAGCAGCAGACATCAGGAAGCGAGTCTTGGGGGCAGAATCTCGGCGAAACGTCAGGTTGTAAAGCTTGTGAATTTCGTATCGAACGAGGATGCGGGCGTAGCTATGAGAGAAGAGTGTCGGAAAGAATCGCGGGCTGGGAGGTGATTACTGTAGCTGCGTTAAGGTTGCCTCGGTCTAGATAGGTCGTAGAGGTGAGAGTGAGAGGGAGCGAAAGCGAGAGGAAAGAGGAAACAAGAGAAAATTAGAGGGGAAAATGAAAGGGAACCGAGACATACGATAGCGAGAGATACGAGAGAAAAACGAAAAAGAAAAACGAAAAAGAAAAAGAAAAACAAAAACAAAACGTTTTGGATCTACTGTAGGGAAGGGGTACTACTACCATACGGGAGGTCCGATGTCAACGTCCGGCGGTGGACGTAGGCACAACGGACCCCACAACGGGCACCACAACACGGGCGCGATGACCATCGAATATAACGGTCATCATCCACCGCGAGAGCCGCGAAAAGAGGAGAGCACGCTCGTCAGACGGAGTTTCCGAAGGAGCGGCGACGAGTGGCGTGGCGACAGTAGGAGGTGCGTGTGTAAAAGAAAAAAAAAACAAATTGGCGAAACCGTGTATTGTCTTTTCAGTTCGTTTCATCACTCAATTTTCACTTATCTCGTCTACCCGCGGAACACTTCGTTTTGTCTATGATTACGATTCTTTTCCGCGACTCGGATTTCGCGTCGTCCCGGGATTGCCGGTCTCTGGCGACACCCAGGATGCTGAATCTTGAATCGGATCGATCGCTTCTTCTTCGCGTGATCCTCTTCTCGGTGTCGAGCCTCGTGAGAGGGACAGACGACGATCGCGAACGACGACGCTGACACGGACTCGTCATTCCACTGGCAACCTCGGGACCGAAATCGGTCATGATCCGAAGGAACGACTTCGCGCACGGCTACGCAGACACCCACGAACAATAACACTTTACTCTAGCCAAAAAATAAAACAGAACAGGAACACATACACACAGGCACATAGAGTAGCTCGTCCCGCGTCTCTGTGTATGTGGCGTGTCCACCAGGTTCACGGAGAGGAGGGGGAAAAAGACAGTGCGATTTGACGGTGGGACCAATGTCGGCGGCCCTCACGAGGAGTGGTCCTGGGAGGCCGATCGACAGGGTAGCCAAGACAGCGCGACCAAAGACTCCGGGATAGACACCTCTAGCACCTTCACGAGCAGTGAAGACAGCAACAGGGGCGACCTGCCCAAGGTACGCGCGGCCGTCGTCGATGCTTTTTTGGAAGTCGGTCGCACGCATATGCGGGGTAGAGGGCGGTGTGGTTCTCGGCCAGGCCAGGCAGTCGCTTCGATTAGAGTATACATAGGAGGATATAACAGACACGTGGTGGATCGAGTAAAAGGGGTCTCTCTCTCTGAGCGAGATGATCGATTCCAGTGTTCTACTATTGTATATTGTATATGTATGACCGAATAACGACACGCTTTTCTTTGTCACGCTTGCACTCTCTGTTCGCGTCGCGCTCAGCCGAATTTTTCAGGCGCTAAACCGTGGCGGATCTCTGTCGTCCAAAGTGGAATACTACGGTCTACTCTTCCTCGTTCCTTGCTTACTCATAGAGCTTTAGTGGAGAGTGATAGAGCGAGAATGTTTGTGTGAGAGAGAGAAAGGAAGAAAGTGAGGGAGAGAGAGAAAGAGAGAGAGAGAGAGATACATATGTGAGGAGGACTATCCTTGGCCTTGTTAGTGCCTGATGGTTTATGCAACCTAGAGTAGTGTTTCTTTAGCAAGTTTTCGACTTGACCCTTTCGTTGCTTCGAGCCTCTCCACCAGCCTGGTGCTCTCGAATCGTTTCAGTTTACCGATTCAATTATTTCCGACGAGTCGCATCTTTCGGTTTAGACGATTAGACACAGTAGAAGCCTACAGCGATTCCACTTGATCTGTCTCGGAGGCGCAACGAAAGGGTTAACACGCACCTCGACGCGCGTCAAATGCCAGGTGAGCCGAAGTTTCAGGGAGGCCTGCCTCGTTCCGATCGCCTGTCTCTTTTGTCGTCAGCGACACTTGTCTAACTTCACGACGAAGATACCTCTTTTGCTCGATTTATCCCCGAACTTCGAGCTTGACGGCTTTCGTGCTTGGCCCCGTCTTTTTCTCTAGCGGGCCACTCGCGTTCTCGTCGTGGTCCCGTTGCGTTGTTACCGTTGTTGTTGTTACTGTGATTGTGTATATCGTTTTTGATCCGCCAGGCCGCGCCGCGCCGCGCCGCCTCAGGCGAGCAGAAGGGAACGCGGCGTCCCTGGCCACCCGAATAGATGATCGCACCTTTCGCATGAGTCTTGAGTCTTGTCTCTCACCATCCGACAGGGTTCCCGGGACTTGGACACCATAGACATTAGCGGGTCACCATATCGCTTTTCTTCACGGATCACCCGTATCTTTGTCACTCGTATTCACAATTCGACTGGCTACCCAGCGTCATGGACTCGCGATCGATCATCAATCCTCGCATAAATCCTCGTCTCTCTTCATTCATTCGTCTCATTCATAGCTCTCGACGATCACCACTCGGTTCTTGGACACTTTGCGTCGCGCGCCTGTCTTTTCGGGGTCTTTAGGTAAAACCGTCAGTAAAATCGTCTCTGCCGCAAGGGTGGAGCTCGCACGAGGAGGCACACGACTCTCTCATCATCCCCTCACCACTCACATCACCACTGTTCATTCACCACACGATACATCTCGCGCCGGCCGACCCGGGACAATGTATCGTTCCACGTTATTAAACCAAAAACGGGGCTACGGCCGCGGGGAGGAACGGCTGCAATCGCGCGTTTAATCAAGCTTTGACGGCGACGCTCACTTGACCGGCCAGTTTCGCAACCGACAAATTCCGAAACGATATTTCCGGGCCGGAATTGCGAGCGCCCGGCGTTAATTGGGAATGTATTTCTTCCACAGCGCGACTATTACTCCGCCGGCCGGACGGAATGGCCGGACAAGCGTCTCCGAACCGGAACCTCCGCGATCCAAAGAGATTTATCGTTACGGCCGATAAATATTTTACTTTGCCTGCCTTTGTCTGGTAGAGCGCAAACGTTCGCGTTCGAACCGTACTGCTCTTCGTCTGGTGCCTCGCAAATTTCAAAATGATTTATTGAAATGCTCGGGATGGAAGTGCGAGATTCAAAACGTTAGGACAGAGTGATGCCTAGAGTGACTTCTGAGACGTACCGTCGATCTTTTCATTTTCTGCTGGCCTTTAAAGGAACACGAACAATATAATCTATTAAGAAGAATTAATGTTTAAGATGAATTCGAAATAACTTCCGGGACGTTTTGTTAATTTTTAAAATTTCTGCTTGCTCTTGAGAAAAAATGCTAACAACCTGATGCGAAAGGACACCAGGAATAAATGAATGAATAAAATGAATAAATGGACGCCTGTAGGAAGCTAAAAATGCTAAAACTAGTTTGTAGAGTGAAAAATAGCAGCGGAATGCAAGATGCAGAGATAAACGAAAGCGTCAGGGGCGATCGCGCTCTACCAATGGAGGCAGAGAACCGAGTCAGTCGAAAAATCACGGGGAACAGGACGGTTTCGTAACCGAAGAGGGAACATTCATGATCATCGCGTGAAAACGGAGCCCGTTGGCGGTACGGCCGGGCATCATCGGTCGTCATTGTTCTTCCGGGCGGGCAGCCTCCATTCGGACGTCAGTTTTCCGATAGCCTCCTCGGCCCCGGGTATATTTGTCAATTTGCTGGCGTCGGAATGGCCGATGCCCGACCACCGTTCGATTATCCGTTATTGTTATTATACGACCTCGTAAATCGGCTTCGAATTTCGATCCGCGGCCCAAGCCCAAGCCCCATTCTTTCGCGAGCCCTTCTCTTTTCTGTCTGTCGTGCTTGTGAAACCGCTCAAACGGAACCGGTACGGCTATCCGCGTGCTATAAATTCGCCTAATCGACGAACCGGCGCGCCAGCTTCTCGGACTAATCGTTCGTTCCCACGTCCTGCAAAATCTAAAAAATTAAGTCGGGACTCTGGAGATGCAAAATGCTTCTCACGACCATTTTACGCTTCGATCGGATAAAAGTCTCTCTGATTAGTGAGTTAAACTAATTTCTCAGGTATTCATCGTTGATAAAAAATTGCAGCTGTCTGTAAGACTATATTTTTCTTATTTCTACGAATCATTTGATATGTTTGTGATAAAAATGAGGAGACGAAACACGAGACTGTGCGAGCATCAGAAATTCAAGCTCACCGTTGTATGTATCTTGCCGTTGTATTTTCTGTCTATGAAATTTATTAAGAGAAGAAGTTTCTTTTTGTTTCATTGAAGTCAGTGGTAGGTGTCAGTAAAGTGACACTTAATTCCAGCGTAATTCCGGCTAAGAATTAATGGGCCCGGCCAAAGCGAAAATGCGGTTGCAGATTGCATCTCGAAGAACGAAGGAGAACGATACTCGAGAGCTGGGAGGTTTCGATAGCGGAGAATACTCGGTTTCGCGGGAACGTCCCAGCGGAGTGCCGTCGTGAAAATTCATGGCCCTCCTCGGCAGTCAATGGTCGTTATTTCCGGTTTCCAAAGATCTGTGAGACTCTTTAGCCTCAACTTGGACAATAAAACCCGTCGAAAAGTTTACGAGCCCGGCGACGACGGCTTCGGCGCGCTTCGAGTTCGCGCTGGACACTCTGCATTTTATCTGGGCAGAGAGTTCATACCTCCTCGTCTTCTTTTCCACCATCCACCCCCGGCTTCTTCTCTTTCTCTCGTTCTCTCTCTCTCTCTCTTTATCACTCTCTTCGGAACGAAACTTTTAATTACACAATTTTTCTGCCGAGCCGGGGGCTAATACAAACGAAAGACGTCTTCGGCGCGCGCTCCGCGCGAGCGTTCGCGCGAGGAAACTCGGTCTGTAACTCGATCGGCACACCGGCTGACCGAGTTTCCGAGTCCCTTGCCGAGGCTGAAAATATCTCTCGATCGTTCTCCTTTAGTTTCTAGAATTACCTTGCGTCTTGATCCTCGCCGGAGATCGTTTTCCCCCGCAACAGGAACGAACGATTTGCCCTGGAGAGAGAG
The DNA here is from genome assembly GCA_028455805.1 of Lasioglossum figueresi. Taxonomy (NCBI): domain Eukaryota; kingdom Metazoa; phylum Arthropoda; class Insecta; order Hymenoptera; family Halictidae; genus Lasioglossum; species Lasioglossum figueresi. Next base: position 7,147,139 of record CM052192.1, on the reverse strand, counting down.
AAAGGGAGAAAGAGAGGGAGAGAGCGGCTGCTCCCGGGCTCTCGAAATCGCGTGCACCCGCGATTCTACACGGATCATCGTTCGATAAATGGGAGGAAGACAGGAAGCTTCGGGGGTTTACCGGGGGTGTGGGTGGCCCTCTCTCGGGGGTGGATAGAGAGCAGACCGGGCTGGCAGGCAGGCAGGCCGTGTTCCAATTATGCGAGGCAAATAAGCAAGATTAAATTCGGTCCGAGTAAACGGACGGCAATCGAGCAATTTATCTGCCGACGGATCGTCTTATGTACTCCTCCGACGAAATCAAGATCGACCCTCTTCCGGGGGTGGCGGAGGGGGTGGACCGTCGCGATTAACCGTAATTTTCTTTCCATCCGGACGAACAACCAGAGAGTGAGAGAGAGAGAGAGAGAGAGAGAGATTGAAAGAGAGGGAGAGAAAAAGGAACTCGAGTGATTCAGCGGGAAAGTTTTCCATTGACGGACGATCAGTCAAGGGGAGCTGAAATTTCGCCGCAACGATCGAGAATAATGAACACGCGATCCCAGGAAATTGAACCGTGTATTCTTTCGGTCACGCGTGCGAGATCTACGGTGTCGAACGAACGCCGCGTGACGGTTCTGTAATTATGCGCTGACGGTAGATTGTCGGCTCTGTTGCATAGTTTGGTAGGGCGATTGACAAAGCCACTTTGGAAGGGAACAAAGAACATTTTTAAGCGTTACCTGATGTGCAAAATTATAAGACGTTTTAACAATTAATTCTTGTTTTTGTATGATGTTTTATATAACACACCGAATGAAATAATTTTGTAACGATCTTGAAATGATTATGTCTTCCTAAATTCAACTCCTAATGTGGATTTCAATAATTAAATTTTACCAAATGAAAATTGTGATGCCTAATAAATACAGTCAAATTAAATATCGATTTAAAAAATTGTACTTTGAGACACGAGTTCGCCAAGCAAGGGTTAAGAAAGCAACTGTTATGACATTTTTGAGCATTAAATAGGTTGTTTGTTTTTTGAGGTATTTTTATGGACGATGACCAATGTTATAGCACTTTTTAATTCTCTCGTCGCCGCACGAGGCGAATCGGGGCTGATTTTCACGCGTCCGCGTGACAATTACCGGTCCTTGGGGACCGGGGGCGATTCCGTGAGCCACTGTCGATCCGAAACGTCCAATTAAAAGGGCCGAAAGGATGCCAGGTAGTCGGGAGAGGCGTACCTGTTTCATAATTAATCGAATTGGAACACGGCCAAAGGATATCCGAAGCGGCGGGGTTCTCGACGACCTCGTTAGCCCCCGTCGATCGGTTTCGCGGTGTCTTTCGATAAATCCGCGACTTCAGCGCCGCCCCGGAAACCAGCAGCGGATGTAATTGGCTGCGCTCGAGAAACCATCTCAAACTTAAAAAAAAGGAAAAGAGGAGGAGGGAAAGAACAGCGTCTCGAAGCGAACGGACCCGTTGAGTTTGCGCGAAACAACCGGTGCGCCGCGTCGGGGAGAAAAAAGGAGGATAAAGAATCCAAAATGGGGGTCGCAGTTGGGAATTATGAGCGGGACCTCGAGCGCTCGAGAGTTCGAGAGAAAACGGAGAACAGACGTTTCCGGCGGCTACTTGCGCCGCGAATTTAACGAGAATTCTTGCCCGGAACTTCGGACACGTATTTCACTTCGTTAGGGAAATATTTAATTACACCTATCCCGTTCGAGGAATGGAAGCGGGAAGAATCCCTCGATTATAACAAATCGAGAAAGAACGACCGTTCGACAGTCGATTACCGTAGCATCTCGATAGATCGGAGAGAGGTTTCCAATTAGCATTTGTTATTCATATAATTAACATAATTTTTCCTGGTATCGAGGCATTACCGTACAATGAACTTAGAAGACAGTATTGCGCGGGGAAGGGACGCGTCGATGGTATTGCGAGCGATAAAACGCCAGAACGCAAAGGGAATTAATAGGCCATCGCCCAAGATCGTGTTCCACGCAGATCGCACCTGTGATTGCCGGTGTATGCTACCAAAATGACTCGCTCAGATCGACCTACGATCGACTGGGATACCGGAAGGAGGCGACCCCTCTCCCTAAAGTAGATCCACCAAGATCGAGTCGCTGTTCGACAGAGAAAACTTCACTTCCACGGTCTTTTTTTTGTCTCTCTACGCAAGCTGACTGTGATCACGCGGCTGTCGCATGCCTGAAACCACGGAGACCTCGGACATTGGGCGTTCGATGGGACTTTTTTCGATTGCTCGCTTTTCTGCTCGTGTATACACGTTCGACGCATGCGGTCGTAGTGCATGGACTATAGCAAGTGTTTCATAATATGTTCGTAGACGACACGCGTTTAGTCTCTGTAACACAGCTTCCTACCCCGTTGTCGTGCTTGATCGTTTTACCATAATTCCACCCACTAGAACTCGTAGCTATTCACGTAGCGGCGAACGCTTTCCACGTTCAGGGTGCTCGAACCTGGATTTCCTGTCCTCAGGCTTTCTCCTCGATTTTATACTTATGGTCGGTCACGATTCACTGTTATGTTATAGTCAATTGAGCCTGGAAATCGTTCGAACACCCTCCGTCACGCTCATCACACTGTCAGGGAAACCATCAACTCTCTTCAGCTCTCTCTCTTCGTCAGAATTCTCCGCGGGAAAAGTGTCCTGCGACTGGACATCAAACATTAAGCATCCTACACAACCGTTCACATGTTTCTTCGCACGGTTTCTAAAATAAATTCAAAAATTTTTAAGGTCGATTTACAGATAGCAGTGACGTATCAGTTCCCTTGATTTCTAATCAACGTGTTCATACCGGAGGTGTGCGAGAATACGAAAATGTCGGGTTCCCGATAGTCGGGTCTGGTAGGGAAGAGAATCACGAAATTTTAGAGAATTCGTCCCGATCCTGAATAAAATTCTCGACCAGACATTTTCGGGTTCTCGCACACCGGTTCTGCGCAGTTCCGTATTTATTTTACCGATACATTACGAATGGCACAGATACAGAACTGCTACGTCACGGACACGTGTGAATTGATGCTTCAATCTTCGGAGTGTTTTACTTTCGGTCAGATAATTATAAACATTCGCGAAGAGATCTGTGACCTGGTGTATGACCTGCGAGGCCAGCGCAGGATGCTCTTCCAGGGATGTCAGCTTCGAAGTCATCAATGTCTACTCACGAGCCACATTCCATTGCGATCGATCCTGCTGCGTGCGACGTTCCGAAGCCGATCGCCGTTTTCGAGACGCGATTGTATCGAGACGGCTCGGTTTCCGAGCGTCGCGCGTCGACCACACCGCGTTTACTCGACACCCCTTGTCCAACCGCCCCCCTTTTTTGATCATCTCTCACTAAACGCGACGCTCTGATGTCGAAAAAAAAAACAAAACGAAAGAAAGACAGAAAGAACGAGAAAAAAACAAAATCCATTCTCTCCGCGCTTCGTAGCATCCGTTATCCTGGCAAGTGAGCAGAGATGGCCAGAAGATCATTGGCCACATGGTGTTGCGAAAGCAGCCCGGATCCGGAAGCAGTAATATACTCGGGCTGAAAGTCGTCGGCGGGAAGCTCCTCGACGATGGCTCTATGGGCGCAGTCATCGAGAAGGTCAAGAAGGGTAGCACGGCCGACATAGAAGGTCAACTGAGACCCGGTAAGACGATAAATTTAACTCGACGCCCTTACGAATCACCTTCCGCAACCCGTACACCCTCTCCAGACTCCGGGTCCTATTCGTAGAATCGCTCTCTCTCCCTCTCACTCTCTGATTAGACATCTTCGACGCTTCTACCTTGAACCCTGATAACCCTTCTCCACCTTCGGCGTGTCCTTGGTAAACCTAGTCAGGTGTCTTGGATACTGTAGCGTTTGGGTATGAACCCGTTGACAGTCGTGTGGCTGAGGAGTGAAGGTCTATCATATGTACAAAGCGTTAAAGACAATATATATACGAAGATTTCTATCAGGGAAATCTTTGCACATCTTTTTATTCATCCATTCTAGTTTGTCGCCTTTCTTGGGCAAGGATCTGTAAGAGTACACACCCCTTCCCTCTCAAATTCTGGTATATTCCGTGGCGTCTGATAATTCGTTGAAACGTCTATCCAGCTTCGTAAAGTTCAAGACAAAGAATACAAATGGCCAGGAAGGAGCTGATCTGGGTTAAGTATTACAGATAGAACCTTTTGATGGTCAATATAGCTGAGCTAGTGGAACGAACCACATTTGCTAACCTAGGGGAGGATTCTACTTGATGCAGCGGGTCTAAAAGGAAAAGTTAATTTATTCGACGGTTTCTTTTAAGGAAGTATTTCTCTAAGCAGAGCAAATGTGGTTCATTCTATAGTTCTAAAATATCTGAGGATCCCCCCTTTCGGAACGCAGACCTATATCGAGTCTTGATTGGAAGCTCGATCGCTCTCCATGCTGTGCCACAGTTCTGAAACCTATAGTCATCCTCCCTCCCAACTTCTCAGAGAACAGTTTCCGCCGGATCGTTCGAAAGGACACCCACCCCGCTCTAAAAAAGGATACAATCCTTGGAGCAGTAGCGCGGGCCAATTCGGTCGTCCGCAAACACTCCCGGATCACCGGTCGCGCGAATCACCGCGTCAGGATTTTCCCTCGATCCACAAAAGCGAGGAAGGAACGAGAGACCCCGTATCCCACCTCGTACCCCCGCCACAAAGAGAGAGAGATCCCGGAGTAAATAAATCCTCCCTTTGGTCCGTCGCACACCCTCCTCCCGAGGCGATCCAATAGGAACCGACCGGACACTCGACGATTTCAGGTGACGAGGTGATCAAGTGGAACGGGAGGTCCCTTCAGGGCAAGAGCTTCCAAGAAGTTTACGACATCATCGCAGAGTCGAGGCAGGAGCCTCAAGTGGAGCTGGTAGTTTCGCGGAACTTGTCGTCGACGGGGCCGGCGACGATGCCCCCGGGTCCGACGCAGGTAGCGACGCGACGCATGGCGGGGCAGACCCAGTGGCATCAGAAGCACCCGGACACGATACCCGGGCCCCAGCAGCCTCACCACAAAGGTAACTATGTGCTTCTCGCTTCGAACAACTCCTTTCAACCCCCGTTTCAGTACTTCCTTTTTCCAGGTTCTCCGCCCCTCGTTCCCCCGTCCACTCCTCCCACGTCTCTCCACCTGCTCAGGATTTGTTCACGGCCCGTCCCTCTCCATCCCTGTCCTCTATTCTTGTCTCCGTTACAGCCCTTTCACACGGAGACGCACGGATCGCGATTCGCGTGTCGCGGGGTACCTTCGCGCGTACGAAACACACGGGAATAAAATGTGTGTCTCGTACGTGTGCTTTCTTCGTCCACAAAAATATGGCATGAAATTTGAGAGAGGGGCATCTCCGAGCTTCCGCTCTTTGGGATTAGAGAGGTAGCAGAGGTTTGTTCCGTTTCAGTCACACCCGATAGGACCATTAAAATGTTAGGTTAGTGCAAAAGTTCGTTCCCGATTCCATTTTAACACGAAATCTGGCACGAACTTTTAGTTCCCGTTTTAGTTCCACAGTAAAAGTTTCTCTGTGCTTTCTTTTCGTGGACGAAGAACACGCGTATCGCGCTAAGTATGCGCGTGTACCCTGATTCGTCCGTCTCCGCGTGAAGGGGCTGTCATTCGGCCCTTATTTATTAAGGGATCAAAAGATTCGAAACCGTTCCCGGGCAGCGTAAGGGTAAACGCCACTCGCGTCTAGAATCCGATCGTAGTCTGGTGGCCGTAGTCTCTGTTCCCGCGCGGAGTTCAGCCGAAACTATAGACCACCCTTAGGGCAAATGCTATGGGACGTTGCTGCGAAGTATATCGTAGTTTGCCGACGACCGGTTGTCGAACGGCGGCGCGACGGTGTGAGTTTGTCGCCGTTCGACAAAGCTGTCGTAATATCGTCGTCGTGGCTGTAGTGTTGCGTAGAATAGAGAACTTTAGAGCCTAACCACTTTGTTCTACAAAGGAGACGCGTGTGTCGAGATCGAGTATAATACATTATATCGATCAGCGTTTTCCTAGAGTTCCCTCGTTCGATTTCGCTCGCGTAGACTTAAGTAACGTTAAGCCGACTGAAAGCGACGCTATATTGTCACAGATTATATGCTTTTTCGCATTCCAGGTCTTAAGAAATGTATCCTATGGGGTAGGCCTCAAATTTTTCTTTAAATCTCGAACCCCAGTAATCGATGTTTCACCACTCTCTCCGCTGTTACCGTCTCTGATCACCTAGACCTTTTGTTGTACGATTCTCTCGAGACTCTCGGGAGATGGTGATATATATTATATATATATACAGGAGTTATGGTTAGCGTTGGACAGCGACGATAGCGGTCGATCCAACGCTGAGATTACTAATTTTGTTGTCCCCGCTTTGTGTATACCGTCGATGTTACCATGTAGAGCGTAGAGAGTAGCGCCAATGCACCCCCTGCTAAAACACCGCCGTATTACGAGCATAGTTTTTATGGGAGCAACAACTTGAGACAAGTGGATCTCTGTACTGAACGTTTCCTGGTATTTCTTTCCCCTGTAATTGCTATTCTGTGTCGTCTCTCTCGTATCTTTACTCCCCCCCACCCCTCGTTCGAAAGGACCAAGCACTCGAATACCCTGTACTTTCTGCGTCATTTTGAAAGAACGACCCCCTTCTTCTCGCTTAGACTCTTCCATTATCATCGCGCGTCACGAGCTGCGTCACTGTAACACTCGCGCTGACGTACTACCGTTATCTTGCCAACGGCGATGATCCTAGAGAAAACAGTGCGTCTGCTGTATGCGCGGGTTTATGCATTAGGCTCGTTCACTGCCGCGTAGCCCATATGTGGGTGACACGATTCTTTGCACATTTTTAAGAAATGCTGTTTGACGCGACATATTCGCGTAAATCTATTTTTACTCATTAGGATATGTAGGATGTAAAATTAACTCTGCAGCTCCGTTTATATAACCGAAATTATTTCTATTCTGTTGGACTTTTTAATGTGTTAGGTACATTTGGAATAGCGTCTAGTGCGTGCGAAAGTTTTGCAGAGCTGTGAAAATTGTGGGTATTTACGAAAACAGGATTAACAAGTGAGAAATGGTCGTGCGGAGCTAGAGGGCGAAAAAGGAGTAGCTTAAATCTACGAATATTTTACAGAGCTATAAAAATGTCAAGCACTTAAAATAGCAAGATTAACAGCAATTAAATTTGCTAGGATTATTTAGCAACACAGGGCGATAGGGTGAAAACAGGGTCTATCTTTCTACAATATTAATTTGCTTTTATAAATAATTTCGAACACTACGATAATTCTAGGTGCTTAACGATAAGGATTAACGGAAGAAATGGGTCGAGATAAAAAGAAAAGGTCGCTGGAACAGTTTAACGTAGGGTTGCGAAGGAGGGTGGTTAAGTACATGTTTTGTACATATACAGTCACACAAAATACATGTATATATACGGGTGTTTACTGCAGTACAACGATGCTAACGGCCAATGAATACTATACTGCAATCCAAAAAGTACAAGCAGCTAGAATGAACGTTTCTTATTTAACGTGTGGTCTCTATTAAATACTCCGACGTATATTATATAATGAATCAGCGTCCTCAGGGTGTAAACGATGGGAATACCCGGCGCGTACTCGGCGCCGGTGCAATTAAGCGTCGTCGCACGAGGCGGCAACCGCGAAGTTTCGAATGCATCTACGTTAATCTAGCTGCATCTACCCGATGCGTCCCCGGGGGCCGCGTTATTTCGACTTCGAGCAGCCCGGGAGCACCCCCGCACGCGAATTGTCATATCTCCCGAGGAATGGATGTGTCTGCCCGCAAATTCTGCTACGCCATGTGGCGAGGGGAAGTGACGTCTTCTAGGGAGTCTTACAGCGATTCGACGGTTACATAGAATCCCATCGGTGTCGCCTTTCGCGTCTAGTAACGTAGGCTTAACAGCCAAATTTACATCCTTGAATATTGAAATATGATTATCAGTCAATTCCGGAATAGGTCTAATTTTTAATTTTTAACGGGTGCAATACATCGTTTCTGTGGACCATTTTCTTATACCTCCGAATCGCTGTGAACCGTAAAATCATAATCAACCACCGTCGCAGCCAGCCACCCCAGAAACAAGACATTCCCCTACGAATCTCTGATACTTCTCCAGGCTAGCCTCGTGTACCCCGCAAGCTTTTTTGGACTCCCGAGAATCTTGATCGAAAGCTGTTGGACCCCGTAATTAATCGAGTTCGATCCGTTCGTTTTGGCAACTGTGTCCCCGATGTGTACCCCTGCGACGAGCACCGATCGTCGTGCCACGGCACAAGTCCCACTTTTTTCACGTAGCCCAGAAACACACACAAACGTACAGACACAAACACACATAACTGTTCGAAGACCCGCAGATTGCCCAAGAGAGTCTAAAGTCTATCCGGCACTGAACGATCACTTGCAGAGTTATACGACGCGAGGCGCGAGAAACCTTCGGTTTTAGTGACCTCGCCCGACTCGCCGGATCTCCGCAGCCAGGGGAGAGCCAGACACCTTAGACACCCAACCGGAAATGCGAATGTCGGCGGAAGCCTTCAGGTGAAGGTGGGCTATGATCCTGTCGCGCTGCAGGTGATCGTCACCCTGATCTGTGCCGTCGGGCTCATGCCCAAGAACAGCGGACAGCCCAGGAACCCGTATGCCAAGATCTATCTGCTTCCGGACAAGAGGTGAGTGACCAAATCTCGGCGAAGCCCTTCATTTTATTCCGATAAGTTTTTCATTCGTTAATTCGATTCTTTTTACTTTGAATTTTTTAGATATTCTTAACAGATACATTCTTCTACGATTCTCGCAGTTTCAGATTTCTTTCTAATAGACTGCCAGTCATTTTACTTTCTGAAGGGCGTGTAAAGGTCAAATTGTAGAAACGATTTTTCAACTCGACAGGAAAGATGTACAAACTATAACATATTTTATATATTGATCGACGCGTGGAAATTATATTTGAATTTTAACGCGCCAACTCAATTTGATCGGTCATTTATTTCCTACCAACCTAATAGCTATTTAGCTGCCCGGAATCTTATTTCTTCGAAGATGGGTTCTGAAATGAAACGCGACGTATACGATGCGTTCGATATCTCCGTTCCTCTGACGTATCAGAAAATTCTGCGCTATCGTTCATAACATTTGAACGACTCTCACGCGAATGCCTGTAGCAAATCTTTTGTAGATATTAGACCGTGAATTTTATAAAAATTGTACATAAAAACAAAATTTCTACTGGACTCTTGATTCTTGCAATTAAGAGAAACAGTTTTTATTTCGCATTAAAATCCGCAGTCTAATCGTTATCAATCTCGATACGTATGTCAGAATGCTTTAAAAAGAAAGTATCACTGCATCGTATGTATAACCAACGTATACCTTACAGTCATAGCTAAATTTAAATTCCCAGGTCGAATTCAAACTTTTCTTTCAACCTCGTTACACGAGCCGATCTAAAGTAACAGAAGGTACAACAAACGTCGCAAACGTCGCAAACGTCGCAAACGTCACAAACGTCAAGTTTCCGATTTCGAACCTTCTCCATCGGAAGGGTTCCAATAAATGCCCGCAAACCCCTGGTTCTTTAAAAATAAAATCCAGTGACTCACCGCGTAATCGATAACCCGTTCCGCCCACGGGTTTTATGAGCGTCGAGCGCCAAGAATTTTCTCGGTGTTTCGTCGCGCCGCATCAATTTGAATCGTCAGAGACGAGACCGAGACGCGACGCGACGCGACGAAACGGAAGCTCGTACAGAGACGCTCCTGTATACACATGTATTATACAACGAAGCGTTAGTCGCTCGTAAGAGATCCCGGCCGCGACGATGTCGAAGTTAAACCTGTCTTCCCTTAAGATTAATCATTTCCCGAAGAGCCGTTCGCGAGCCAAGAGATAGCCGTCGAGTTTGGCCTGGCTGCCAACAATCTCGTCGCTAGCTCCCGGTTTTATTTGCCGTCGCCCTCCTCTCCCTGACGAATACTCTCCGCTTAATGGTCGGCATCGATCGCGAAAGGCTATCGTTGCATTCGCGACGCTAAGGAGGGATCTCGGTCTGTCGGCTCCGAAAAATCTGATCCTGTTCCGATTTAATCGATAGCGTCGCTCATCGAGATTTTATCTCCAAATTCTAGACAAATTATTCGGTAAAAATGTCCGAATTTCAATAAATCCCATCACCGCAATGTTTTACGGCAAACATAAACACGACACAGTTGCGTAATTAATATGTATCGCATTTTTCGCCCGGCAGCGAGAAGTCGAAGAGACGAACGATAACGGTGGCGAACACGAACGACCCTCGGTGGGACCAAACGTTCGTCTACAACGGGATCAGGAGCACGGACCTGAGGAAACGAGCATTGGAGATCACCGTTTGGGACTACCGTAACTACGAGACGAACGACTTCCTCGGCGAAGCTGTCTTAGAACTAGGATCCGCCAGACTAGACGAGGAGTTGGAATGGCTCCCGCTGATCAACCACGGGGAGCACTGGCATGTACATGGGTATGTGGCTGCCGGCGATGGGGCGTAGATTAGGGTGTTTCTTCATTTCTTCATGGCTTTGGTATGAGAAAACACGGTCGCTGTTATGCAAATCATGTCTGCCTGTCGAAGCAACCTAGAATGAGAATTTAGAAGGATTGGTGATTGACGAACACTCTCTGCGCTTGTTAGCCGCCTGAATGAACGCTGAAGTTTGCGGACTCGCCTAGAGCTTTCAGAGAGAAAGGAGAAAGAAAGAATGATAGGGAGAGAGAGAAAGGAAGAGAAAAAGAGTTAGAGAGAAAGAGAGTGTATGTGTGCGAGAGAGAATGAGAGAGTACGAGGGAGAGAGAGAGGCTAGAGCGTAGGCGGCAAGTCGTTCTCGAACGATTAGGCTTGGGGAGAAGGAATCCGTCGACACGCGATTCCCAATGGATTCTCAATCTCAGGGATCTCCTCGGGATCTGCGCGAAACCGATGAACGCAGCTGAATCCGATCGGCCGATTCTTTTTCTCCTAAGGCTAGAGATGAGCGGTAGCGTGAGAGATCTAAATTTCGCGTTACACAGATACTATCAGGAGCCCGATGACGCGGTGATAACGGTGGCGGACCGGCATCGCAGTCCACCGTCGACGACGTCGCGGCTCAGCGACTCCGACACTTCCGACTGCGACGTCTCCAGGGAGCAAAGGAGAACAGCTGACGGTACCAGTATAAGCAGTGTCGGCAGTTCCTCCAGGTAAGAGCCATCCTTCGAAATCTCTCTACGTCGCGTTCCGTTCCATCCAACAACCTCTCTTCCTCCCCTTCTCTTCTCCCTTTCCGCCGCCGACCCTCTCCCCGTTTCTACCCTCTGTAACCACCCCCTCGACCACACGCCCCCAAAAGCCGAACGATATACGGGTATATAGATCGCTCCGGTTGGAGAGCGTGCTATTTTCGCGGCCGATGCGCCGCAAATATTCCCTACGGACAAAGAACGTCCCAGGCCGACGAGAACGGCTAACGAGATCCGCTTCGTCTTTCGTCTTCGAGTACGCGACACCGCGCCCGGTTCCAACCCCCATCCGGATAGCGAGAAGCAAACGGAGTTACGCTCGCTATCAAACGTAAGTCTGAGACCGATAACTCGCGATTCCGTTCACTTCGCGCCACCTGATAGCCCCCATTTTGCCAAGGGTACTAGCTCGCGAGTGCTCGAGGAGATACACCTTTTGAGGGATGTTTTTCGGTAATTTAGAAACTGGAGAACTTATTACTATGATTAAGACGACACAGATACGATGATACATTTATTGAACCATCATTAAGGTTTGCATTTTATTGGACTTGACCTACTCTTTACGAGTACATAAAATCTGCAGTTTACTTGTTATTGATCTGAATGGAGAAGCAATGTAGCCTTAGAAGTACTAACCATAAGCCTAGAGGATATACAAAATTATGTGCATAATGATTGACCTCTGAGACTCCTTCTTTTACGAATGACACGACAGCTCTTTAAATTCGATAGCTTCTGTTTCTAAAGATTCAGCGAGTGGCATAATTATGTCTTTTGACGTGCTGCTTGACGACAGTCTGTTTGTCGGAACGGAAGATACGGTCGCAGACTTACGGATCGTTAGCGTGCCTCCAGGTCCACACGTGGCACTCGTGAATTACCCGGCGGTCCACGTGGCAGTGGCGGGCCGGGTCGGGCCGAAGAATTTGTCGTGGAAGTGCGAAGCTGTGTCGTGCAAGGTTCACGGTTGCCGTTCCTCCGGAATTAATGGTGCTTAAACCGCGGGTGCAGCGTACCGGTGTCCTTGGCCAATGGGACTCGTGTCACTAATCTGGCCGCGTTACTATTCTCGGCTTAAGATCCCGTTTACAGGGCCCGTAACCGACATCGTAACTGTTGTCGTAATGGTACTCGCGTTCTCTCTCTCTCTCTCTCTCTCTCTTTCTCTTTCTCTCTCTATCTCTCCCTCGGTAGCGTGCAACGCGGTCTTAATCGTCAATAACAACTGGGGGTCGACGCGACGCGACGTGACGCGACACGTGACGTTGTTTGTGATTATCCCGAGGATTCGACCGGACAACGCGGTTCCCGTCCAACGAAATGTTTCTCCATGCGTCTTTCTTGCATCATTGATTCAATTCCGCCTCATTGAGGAGGCACGAGCGTTACCTTGTAGCCAAGGGACGCGGACGGCCCGTGTGCGATCGATCGATCGACCCGCGTCGCTCATCGGCTCAGCTTTTTGCATGGAACCGGTGATCCGGTCCCGTGGCTTGCGACTTGACCACTTGCCTGTCTCCGTTGACACTTAATCCTTCATCGCCAGCCCTCTCTCTTTCGACTCGGACCTCAAAGTTTCGTCAGCTTGCCGGTTTTTAGACGCGGGACACGAGCCGCGGTGAACTTCAGAGGATTACGTCACTGATCAAAGGAGGGGACTAAAAATCACTGTTTCATATCGTTGGCCATTACTCTTAAATTTCTTTTCTTTGCCCACTGGGTTTCGTTTCCATTCTTTCCCTTCTTGGACCTCAAAGTGTCATCAGCTTATCACTTTCGAGATTGTCTATATTGAACTTCGGGACTGTCACCGATCGGACAACCAAGAAACTCTGTTTCAAGCATATAGTTCGTTCTTCTTAGATTTCTCTTTTTTCCGAGTGAAAAGGTTCAAATGTTAATTCGAACTTCATAAAAACGGGGTTTCTTTAGCCAAGGATCGCGAAGTTTCGACATCTTGGCACTCTGTAGGTTGAAGACAGTATTCACCTCGAACTCCAGTAGATTTTACCGTCACGGGCAGACGGACATAAAATCGTTGATACAATCGTACACTTGGACTTATTCCTCAGATTTCTCTTCCTTTCTTTGGAAAAGAATTTAAATGTTAATCCAGACCGTACAAATGAACTTTCTTTAGTCTCGGATCGTAAAGTTTCGTCATCCCGTCACTTTCTAGACTGTAAAAAGCACACATTGTTACAAGCCAGACAGACACGTAAGAATATTTGTTTGAAAAATATAGTCGCATTTTTCTCCCGGCTCTTTCTTATTTCTCTTCAGAATCGACCAAACATTTATTCTGACCTCGCAAAAGGATCTAATCTCGCCTGGGTCGGTAGACTTCCATCACTTTGCGATTCTGGTAGCTGAAGACATTCCACACCTCGCGCCTCAGTAGATTTTACCATCATTTATCAGACATAAGCACCAGGAATATTCGTCTTGGCTTTTTCTATCTTCCTCTGTGGAAGGGTTCAAACATTTACTTCGAACTTGCTGGAGTCTGCACATCGTTGATCACATATTATAGATCGAGTAACTCCATTTGAATAAAATTATTGATTGTCTTCGATCTTTCTTATTCGTATTTCTGATCTATTCCGATCTTCGATCGTCTTTCTCCTGGATCCTCAAGGTTTCATCGTCTTTAGAGTACATGTAGAAAATTGTACTCGGCGTTTCAGTAGATTATACCACAACAGATCAGACGACGAATCTCGGTTGGAGCAGCGTGGTTTACTTTTTCCCCGGATACTTCCCTATTTCCCCAACGAAGGGCTGCGGGCGTTTATTTCGGGCAATTTGAGCAGAGACATCGGCTCTTTTAATTACTCGAGCTCGGTCGACGTCGATCGCTGGCTCACGAGCGTCGAAGATTGCAAAAAGGTGGTCGGGCTTTTTGTCTTCCGCACGGAAGGCGACGTTACCGTGACGTAAGGTAGTCGATGATCACAGCGTCGCGAAAGAGAGAGAGAGAGAGAGAGAGAAAGCGAGAGAGCAACGTCGACAAGGGTGGAGAATAACGGAGTGGCGGTTGGGAAAGAGAATTAGAGAGCGAGAAGGGGACGAAGAGCCCGCGAGAGAGAAAGAGGAGACAGGGGAGAGGAGAAGAGAGGAGGCCGAGAGCCAAGTTATAAAACTGGGCAACAAGCCAATTGACATGCCAGTTGGCCTGCAACCTCCGCTGGCTGCGGAAGCCAGCCCCTGAACCCGTATCCATATTAATATTCCAACGATGACGTCCGATCGTTATTTGTGAGTGCAAAGTGCTTTCCGCCCGAGCCTTCTGATCCTTTATTTTCCGAGTCGCGGATGAAAACAAAAAACAAGAAAGATAAAAAAAGAGAGAGAGAGAGGGAACGCCGGTAAAGAGTGACCGGGGTTGGGGAACGGCTCTCTGCGTGACCGGTGGAAGAAGAGAGTGCAAAACGAGAGAAAAAGAGTAAAAGGAACAAAGAGAAGAGAAGCGAATGGAACGGCCACGAACGGCGGTTACCGCGTCGGACAGCCTGTCTAAACAAATCCGGCCCGAGTGCAACGGTTAATAATGTTTTTATCGTTCGCGGTCATGCTGGACTCTGTCCCCGGTGCGCGCGGATCGTGCGGTTCGTGCAGTTCGTGAAATTCCCTCGAATTCCGTGACGGTCCCCCGGTGCATCCATTTTCGGATCGGTTGTGGGCAGCGAGGCCGTCGCGTCGGTTACGTCCTCGTGACGGGTTAATCGACTGGCTTTAAATTCGAGGAACCGATCCGTGGTCTGATTCATCGGACACGGAGTCTCGCGATCGCTGATCCAGTGGAACGATCGCGGTTCCTCGTACACGCGAGTGGCTTCGTAATAATCCGGCGAAATCGGTCGGTCGTCGTGCCGCGCAAAGGATCGCGGAGTCTTCTCTCTGTCTGATCGGTGTTCACGGCACGAAGAGGGAAGAGCAACAAGGAGGAGAAAGAGGTGTTCGGCGCGATCACGGAGTCCCGATGCATCTGGATTACTCGTGACTCGAATGCAGAGGGGCGACGATAGCGGGCGAGAGGATGCAAGGTGCACCGGGATACCACCGTCGTTACCCGACAACGCAGGGAATACAGGGAACGCCGAAGACGAGGGGGATCCTCCTGCACAGCGTCCCGGTCGTCTCTTCTCGTCGTCCCCCCGCCTCTTCGGTTACCATTTCCAGGTCTAATTGGTCGAACCTTTGTAAATTTATTCCGCGGATGATGCTCTGAATTCAAGCTTCGCCTCTCGAGAGGGTTTCTAGTCGCTTCTCCCTAGGAAAGTAATGCGATTGCCGGCCGGAGAATGGAGAGCGGAGAAAGAGAGATAGAGAGATAGGGAGAGAGAAAGAGGTTCTGTCGGGGAGGAAGGAAGGGAGAGAGAGAAGAGAGACAGCAGCCGCTCTCGCCGGCCGCTCGCTTTCATTTGTAATCAATCGCCTTATCTCCGACCCTCTTCGGTTTCGAGGGTGCTCGAATAATAATAATATCTGAAAGTTGCCGAGCTCGTTGAAAATTGCACGACACAGCCTCGAATCCAGAGGGAAAGTTGCGGATCGCACGGTCGAAACTTCCGCGCGGGACCCGCCTCCTTCGCGAAAACCCCCCCTCTCGTGCTGCCCCGTGTCCCCCGGCTCGCTTTAAATTTTTCATCGAGCGTCCCGTTCGTCGCGTGAAATCGACGCGGGTCGTTTTGCAGCCGTGTGCGAGAAAGAGAGAACGAACGAGAGACAGGGGAAGAGAGAGGGACGTGAGAAACGTGTGAAAGAGAGAAAGAGACAGAGAGAGTGAGAAGGAGAGAAAGAGTGTGTGTCGTCGCGCTTCGAGGCGAGGTCGGGTTTGTCGTTCGACGTCGAGAATCTGTAGAAACGATTCGGAACGACCGCGTGCTTCATTAATCCATCTGGCCTCAATCTACGTGTGCCAGCTGACCGATTCTCTTTTTTTCATCACCACCACCGCCACCACCACCACCAACACCGCCAACAACCCCTCAACCCCTACCTTTCTTTCGTTCTTTTCTGTTCTCTCTACCTTTTGTTCGACGCCCGCGAGAAAACGCGAATAATTGATACATCCCGAGTCCGGATGCCGGCCCCCTGCAAAGGCGTCCAGATATTTAATAACCTTCAATATCGCTTAACAAGATTCTCCGGAAGGGTTTCACTGGTTACATTAAGAAATCCATCGTCGAGGAGCCGAGTCGGCGGCCGCGACGCGATCAGATCACTCTCCTTTCGTTCATCGGCCGTCCTGCCTCGTTTTCTTTCGAGGGACTTCAAACTTACCGATTTCTCCGGATTTTTAGCCTGGCGGGTGCTTCATTCACAGAATTCGCTCTAGCCCTGGAAATAGTCCCCATTATTTTCTATATCCTTTCACCATCTTACAAGTAACGACCAAACCCTGCAAAACATTTTGAATAATTTAGAAAGTATAATTCTTGTAACAATTTTATAAAATTGTATATAGTGTAACAATATCCTTGAATTCTTCTAATATCTTCGCAGTCGTAAACGATCAAAAACAGGCCGAACAATCCACTGATCCTAAAGTCTAGTTCTATTTCTTGAAAATGTGAGACTGAGTAAAAACGAAAGAAACATTTTTCGATGTTCCTTTCAGCTTCCATTTCCAAAGAGACCATACAAAAATTAAGGGCTGAACGAAATGGAAAAGTGTCGAAATTTGTTGGAGCAGAGCGTTCGGCTAAAAATCGCGGAAAAACCGGCTGATCCAAGTAATTGACATCCCTCGTTGGAAACGATTCATCACAATTTTGTCGGGAGCGCGTGCGGTACTTTTACGCATCGTTATCGATTTTGTTTCCGAGTTGCGGACGATCGTCCGGGATCGTCTAAAAATTCGGATTCGGTGCGAAGGGAACATAATCGACACCGCTCGGCTGGCGCCGGCCAGTCGTTCTCCATTGGTTTCATTTTGTAATCGTGTGCTCTGTTATTTATTTTTTAGGTTTCATAATATGCCGTCAAATTATAAGCGGTACGGCCATTACAACTTATATTTTCTCTCCTCTCTCACGAATCACGCAGTCACGAGTCTTGCATCCTCTCACCGCTAGGTTAACCAACCAACGAAATTAGCGTAACCTCGCGTAGACCAGATCGCGTTGCGAATCCGCGTACATCCCCGTAGAGAGACCACCTTGCGAATTTGGTTCGAGTTGAAACGATTCTAGCCCGTCAGATCGGCGCCAGCGTCTCGCTAAAAGAAGCATGAACGGCCGCCGTCAAAGAGACGACCGCGTTTTTCGTTCAGCCGCGTTGCCTTGCGAGCGACGATTTAATGACGGCGCTACCGTACGCCATCGTTCACGACGAGAAACGACGAAACGTTTGCTGTGTACGTCCTCTAGCCAGTCCCTATTAATGCGTCTTCGCTGGAACGAACCCTGCGCTGCCAGCGAAAGAATCCTCGATAAACTTCGTTCGGAAATCGGCAGTGCAATTTCACAGAAAACGAAAGAGCTGCTTCATTTACACTTTATTAGACTCGCCGAGTAATCGCCACGTCATAATTCAAAATAGCTTTCGCGTTGCTGAATTTGTTTATATTTAATGCATTCTTTGACTGTCGCGTCGATAATACATGACCGACACCATTTTTTTTTACAAAATTTGAACAGCAATTTTTACTACAATCTATTAAGTAAATCAATTTTATTAGAACCTACGGGATGTCTTGTTTAAAACGACTCAATTTTATCATTCAACGTTGAATGTATACGTCTCTTCTCCAGATACAGACCTTCAAGTGCTCGTGCAGCCTTTAGAAGGTGCGAGAATTCTCCTCTTTTGCGATCATGTTTAAAACCGCTGTCACAGTGCTCTAAATCGATTCTATAATATTGAATCAGCTGCCCTTCGTGCCTAACATTTACCAGAGGGATTCAACGAAGTCGGCAAGTGTCCGATCCGATTATCAAATCATTCGAAATGTTACCGAGACTGTTTCATCACACTTCAAATCAAATTTAGTCGCAGCTCTTTGCTCTTTAAACATGAAAGAATTTCCTGGCAGGCATAGTTTCGTTCAAACTTTTTTCGTTCATCAAAGGTGCTAACATGTCAATCCTTCTAGTTAATGAATACCAATGAGTTATTCTACAACTTTCTTAAGATCTTTCTGCTCGAAAAACCAAAGTCCCCTTTCTCACCGCAAAACAACTCGCTGGAAACAATATTAAACCTCCGCTCTATACGATCTTTAACAATAATCTGCAAAATTCGCACACAGAAGGCTCATTAAAACGTCGCAACCGATAATTTCTCAGACCCGTGCCATCTTCCTCGTCTTCTAATTTCCTCCAGGACCAGTTCCCGGTTGGTCTCAGTCGCTTAGTCTCGCCCCCTTAGCTCGCTCATCAGCCAGCAGAAGCTGGTTCCAGCGTAAGACGCGGCCCGCAAAGAAACGGTTTCGGTCTGGTCTGAACGTTTCGGGATCGTGTAGTCGGCAGTTTGTCGTTTCTCGTCGGGGATCGGGATCGCGAGCAAGAAACGGCAGCGGGCCCGGATGCGCGCGAAAACGACGACGACGACGACGACGACGACGGCGACGGTAGTTCTGGGCGCAGAGATTCAGTAGGTCACCGATCACGTAGGCACACGTAGGCGTCATCATGTCATCGCTTCTTGCATCCTCCCACGTTTACTTTTACGTTTCTGTTTTATTTTTCTGATTTTGATTTTGAGACGATATGAACGTAGATATTTTTGCGAGAGGACATGGCTTCTAGTTAAAACGCTTAGTGCAACGCGATGCATCGGCCGGGGTGGCTCCAGTTTCAGTACTCGAGGCTTGTTGGTACCGTCTTTGGGCAGCGTCCAGTTTCAATACACGCGTCTGCTCGCCGCGCTTCCAGCGCGTTTTTTCGTGTTCCGTTGCCAGGAACCCGGTTGGAATGGTGAACGGCGAACTGGTTCCCCTCCGTTTTTCCCGCTTTTTTCTCTCCTCGTCTCGTCTCCGTATTCGCGTCCCGGTTTCGTCTTGATCCGCGAATCGCGAGACGGTTCTGTTAGCGAGATCCGCGTTCGTTTTTGGCTCGGTTGATCGCGCGCGGCGCGGCGCCCCGGGG
This sequence comes from Lasioglossum figueresi, assembly GCA_028455805.1. Lineage (NCBI taxonomy): Eukaryota > Metazoa > Arthropoda > Insecta > Hymenoptera > Halictidae > Lasioglossum > Lasioglossum figueresi. The sequence goes on along the minus strand of CM052192.1, from coordinate 7,127,728 downwards.
ATCTGTCCATTGTTTCCAGCGCGGGGGCCAGCTCTCCTCTTTAGCCTGGCCAGCTTCTTGGCAACGGAAACGGTCCTTCCATTGTTGGAGGACACCATCGGGAGAAAACGGTCCAACCTTCTCCGGTCTGGCTTCATTGGCAAGTAAATCGTAACGATAGCTTCGCCGCGGACATGTCGCAGGAATCTATGCATTTGCACTTTGCAGATATCGAGACCGGTCTGCGACCAGTTCTCTGCGGAATGAGGTAATAAGTATTGCCGTTGGAAGTAATTCATTCCCCCGTGTGCCTCTGTGTGTGTCTGTGCACGCTCCGCCCGGCCTCACCGATGAAAATTGAACAGTACCACCCGCGAATATGAAAAAGAAAACACAGACAGTTGTAACGTTGAAGATGAGAATTAGCGAACAACCTCTTTCTTGGATACCGTGCGAGATTGTTCAAATTTCGTCACCGCGCTATCGTCCGACAAAAGGAATCAATTGTTCCAAGGGTCAATAGTTAGTGTCTCACTCTGTAACCACTATACATATACATTATGTACATCTTTCTCGCCAAGTAGGATGTAAATACTTATACTTTTGTTGAAGGAAGAACGAGCTTGCTCGCGCGAGAGAATTTTGTTGACTGCGATCAAGGTCCGATTCGGGGCCGCTCGATCATTCTATTACCACCGTTTATTGTTTTTTATAATTCTGGCAAACGTAGTAGAAACTCGCATCCTTTTGTCTTGGTTTGTCCGCTTTCCGAGTTCGTTCGTCTGTTGAACCGAAGAACACGAATCAGCAACGCAGCGTAGTAATTTTTGCATATTTCGTATACATATATTTTGGTATACATACGATATACACGCGTAACATATACGTATCTCGCCGCGCATATATCGTAACACCACGGATATATGCACGGCCGTATGTGTATATATATCCGCATATACGCGAGACGTATAGAGATATATGTATAGAAATATATATGAGCATCGCCAATGAGAACCAGCCTGGCCGCATGCACTCTGTAATCTAGCGCGAGATCACAGCACTCGCCCCATTTAACCTGTAAGCCACACGACGATCACTAATCGACGAAAAAAACCATGAACGCATGCCGGAGCAGCCACCATTCTAGCCCCCCGCCGGAAAACGAGCTGTGCGTCGACGGGGAACATCGGAGTCGCAGGGACATGCTGCCACAGGGTCGTAAACGACCCGCCCTCACCATCCGGGAACAGCCCGCATCCATTTCCGGCTACCAGGCCTACCGCAAGGTAAGTCCTCTGCTCACCGACACCCGAGGCTTCCGGGACAATCGTTAATCTTCACATCACGAATATTCAACTTCTTTCTCTGTAACTTTTCGCAATGCTCGTGACATACGGTGCAATGAAAAAATTTATTCCATATTTTTCAACGGAAGCGGCTCTGAAATTTTCACAATTTCGAATTCGAAAGTGTGAAGCCGGTGGTTCGGTGACACGTTTATAATGAAACGATCGAGTATTCGGCGCGAAGGAGTTAACGGTCTCGAAAGCCTAATCGATTCACCATAGTGTCGGTGTTGCTAAGTTTCTGCGATTCCCAGGACGACATTCACCGAGGAATGATGAGCCACAGGTCGCATAGTGCAGCGCCTATGGACGCGTCGAGCCTCCGGTACCGTGGTAGGTCTCAGAGTCCCACCGGTCATCGCTCCCTGTCTCCGCCGGAGCACAGATCTATGCCGTATTCGCACAGCTACGTATCGACCAGGTATGAGTTATCGCCAGAGCCTCGTTTGCCACAGTCCACCACGAGAATCGAACGACGAAAGAGGCCGTCCGTGCCTGCCCGTTCATCGTTTTCCGCATTACAGATTCGCCTCGAGGTCGGCGACAGCCACACCCACCGGCTCCCCGAAGAAGAGACAGTTGCCCATGATCCCGGCAGTACTGAAGGAAAGGGTCGACCAGGACCTACACGAGAGAGCTACGTTTATGAGACACCATAATACTAGACAGGTGCACACGTCGTACGGCTCGGGCATGACAGGTGAGTTCCCAAAATTTATACTTCGGGAGTCTGCTCCTACGAGAACATTTATTCGAAAGAGTGTAGAAAAGTTGACCAATTGTAAGGATGTCAAGTACAAGAATTGATAAAGTTTGGCTTGGAATGTCTGCCGAAGCAATTTACTAAAAGACATTCCTCGGAGTATATACTCGAGGAAGTCCTGAGATCTGACGGCGAGCTTCTGTGTTTTCCAGGTTGGGAGAGGCAGTATACCGGGCTGTCGGACTCAGATTTGCCCTCGGTGGGCTACGATCCGTTGTCGTTGCAGCACGGTTATCCTTACCGAATTCACGGGCCGCATAAAGGACACTTGAGCCCCGAGAAAGACGTACTCGGTGATCACGGTGACTCCGATATGGAGAGTATAGCATCCGTGACGAGTAGTGCCTTGAGTACGCAATCGGAGCGTCCACGTGCCACCAGAGGACTGATGTGAGTATAGTTTGATGTCTATTTGTGAAATAATTTCGAGTCGATGACCTTGCATTATTCGAAGTCAGTGTACAAAGCAAAAACAAGTTCCATAGAGAAGAAATTCACCCTTTAGAGGAGACAGCCATCCATTGTACCGTTTTTACGTGGCACGCGTTTCTACCCCTCGCTCACTGTTTTCTGTTCTTCTCTGTTCCCTCTTTTACGTCACACTTTTCCCTCCGTCGGCATTCTTTGTTCTCGACCGATGATCACACAGGAGAGTCTATCCAATTAACCTCTTCGCGATATCCGACCAACTCCGGTTTCCAATTTGATCGTCGTTACTGTCCGAGAAGCGCACGAAAAGACCCATGTACAGAGGCGCACAGAATGGAACATTTGATGGCTCACCTTCTCATCGACGATAATCCCTGAATTAAATGGACATTGCCGAAATGAAATGTCACCCTGTAGCTGCACTACTCTCATCCATCCCCCACCGCCTTGCTTGATAGGAATCCCCAGATCCTTACCGCGCTCTCTTCGAGGATACTGAAACTGTTGTCTAGCGACTTAGTTTACGCACCTCCTATGCACCGTGTCAATGTCCATTTAATGCTGTCCCATTCTAAACAGAAGCAGGGATTAGTGCGTGGCGTTGGTCGAACGGCTAGGTGTACCCACGTTTAAAACAAAAAATGAAACGCGTCACCGGAATGTATTGTCTACGCGTTCACCGAGAGAGACTTGATCTATAACAATCGTCGCACTTGTCCACCAAAAAAAAAGAAAGATATTCTACAAAGATACCTGCATTTTTCAAATTGTTCGGCGAGTGACAATGCTCAAAATTCGCAGGTCAAACAAAATCTCGAAACGGGAAGCAAGTAGAAAGATAATATAAAGCAGAAGAAAAACGCGTTCGATCGATCGCGAACGTGCGAGTAGAGTCATTTTTTGAGTGTAGAAAGAAGCATATATATACATGTTTAAATATCTATATATATATATATGTGTATCTATGTGAATAAAAATGAAGAATGGGCTGAAAAATATATATTAACAAAAAAAAAACGTATTCGTTTTAATGTGACCGCCAGGATGCGTTAAAAACTCTATATGAAAAACATTGTTTGCAGACCGACAGTTAAAAACGTTTTAATACCCGGTGTCATATCCCCTATGCCCCTGCCCCCTAGGCGCAATAGGCGCAGGCACAGACTTAGGGTACCCTGCAGCGAATGTCACTGTCCGAACAACAATCCCACCAAGCCCAGGAGCAACAACCCAAGCAAGCACAATCCCACCCCGCATCCCCTCGTACGGAGCAAGTCCGCAGTGGTGCGCTCGTTGTACAGAAAGATGCGTACGCCGTTCACGAGGTCGCAGACCGTCGACGAGAACATGCTGAGATATTACAGCCCGGAGACCAGCGAGTACAGCGTCTCCGAGGGTTACATGCTCAAGCCTGAGGAGCTAACCGGTAGCTCCAAGAAACGTATACCGGAGATATACGTCGAGGATTGCCTCCAGGTCGACTTCAACGATCGCCTCATCGAGAAGTTCCGCGGCAGGTACTCCTCACCATACCTGTTGTTGGACTCCGGCGCGCGTAGAAGGTCGCGTAGCTGGCAGGACCGGGCCGGCCGAACGGTCGCGAAGGCTAGACACCAGTTGTTCTCGAGAGGCTTGCACGACATCGCGGACGACGTCGGCATTAGGAACTTAGACGTTAGCTTGCGGCCGCGTAGATCGTTCTTATTCTCGAAGGCTAGGAGCTTCGATTACGACGTCCTACACGACACCTACGCCGATCGGTACGGGTTTGGGATACGCGGGGGTCTGCTGTCGCGGCGCGCGAAGAGCTTCGAGTACGACAACATATCAGGGAATATATTCAGTGACGACAGCCTGCGCACCGCCCGAAGAAAGCTCAAGAAGAACCTGTCGATCAGCGACGCCGGTTACGGCGACAAGATACCGGCCCTCGGCGATCAAAGTAAATCGTACCTGGACTCGAACGGCGACGACAAGATGCCGAACAGCCTCCTGGAACGCGAGAAGAACTACGACTACATGACGAAGGACCACAAACCGTTCTACGGATACGACACCGGCTACGTTTGCGGCGACGCGCAGGTCTACATGCCGCGTTTTGGCAAACAGATCGACCTAGATAGAGCAAAGACTTATCGCTACGACCTATTAGGAGACAATGTGTTCAGCAGCGACGACCAGATGGGTCTTAGGCACGTCCTGGGTAGAGAGGACCCAGCTAAACGAAAGTACATCGACTCGATGTTCCAGGATCACGACCCCACGTTCGCCAGAGGCATTTCGGAGAAACGAACGAAGAATTTGGACAGCGACATGTGCGATCCTTCCGGCGATCATATTTATTGCAGCATCGACGAGGCGCTGTCGTCCGATAACTATGGCCAAGAGATCTCCGATTTGGATCGGTACGATGATCAGAGAACGAGTAGGAGCGGTCGTAGGAGAACGAAGAGCAGCGAGTCGTACCTGGAGAACGGGTACGACGGGTACGACTGGGACATCGAGTACGACGAAGGGTTCGTGGACAGAGGGAAGATGGAGGATTACGATCAGAGACTGTACGGATACGAGGATAGGGTCCAGGCCCCGAGAATGGATGAGCAGATGTACGACGACGACTATTACGATCGAAGGCGACGCAGTGGGACGAGGAAGAAGCGTACGTCGCAGTACGTCGACGACGAATACCTACAGGACGGGTACTGCGGCTACCGTTCCGCGGACGAGTACGATTACCAAGCGCACAGCGGTGCCGAGACTGTAAGAGCCGATCACTACCAAGACAACACGCTGCCACGGCGCCGGAGAAGGCGGAGTAGACGCGAAATGAGGGAGACGGGTGTCTACGAGAACGTCCCGTATCGGGATCCTAGCAAGGACACCCTGGTGGTCCCCAGCTTCTCGGAGAGCAAACGGATGATGCTGCAGCGTGCGGAATCGTCGCCGGTGCTCCGTTCCGACGAGGAGTTGAGCTCCTCGGAACGAGCGGAGAGAGCGAAACGGTTATATCGTCGCAGACGGAACAGTAGTTGTCCCGAGGCCAGGGAGCTTCGTTATTACGACCGAAGGAAAGACGAGGACAGAACCACGAACTTTATCTTGGACTCGGACGAGGAGTTCGGCTCGATGGAGACGGTCGTGTGCGCGGACTGTTTCCGACAAAAGAACGATACCAGCGGCATGATAGTTAGCGATGGGGGTAGGTACTACGAGACTGACAGGGACGGTTACATCGACTCGAGATACGATTACGGCGACGGACAGATCTGCGATCCGGAGACGTGCGAGATAGCTAGGTCGGAATCGTTGCGGGCGTACCGCGGTAGGCGTAAGAGTAGTTGTCCGGAGTGTCGGGAGATCGCGATGTCGTCGGAGCTAGGTAGGTCCGGGTCGTTGAGGAGCAGGCACGAGGAGAGGAGGCCGTCGTTAGAGTCGCGGCACACGAGTAGGTACCGTAGACGAAACAGCAGCTGCCCGGAGGCTAGGGACCTCGAGCTCCTCGAGAAGAGGCAGCAACAGCAACAGTTGCAGCAACGCAACCAGCCGTCCCACCAGGGTCAGCAACACCAGCAGGGTAGTAAGAGGAACGTAGCAATCAGCGACACCCTCGAGTACTACGAGTACTCGATGGAGAGCGAGAGCCAGTGCAGCGAGAACTGCGGATTTGGCCCGTGCGATCCGCGTAGGCCCCGTAACCGAGCACCCCGCCCCGGTAACGCTAATTCAAGTCTCTTTGATTCCCAAACCGCTACCTCCGACACTGCTAAAAACTACCACCCACGGGCCGTCGATCACCACGATACCACCTCACGAAACACGAAACCACCGTCGTCGCGCGACTACACCGACGGACCGGGCCACGGCGTGACAACGGCGGCGGCCTCGTCGTCGTCCTCACCGGCATCGTCCGTCCGGCGACGATCGCGGAAAAAAACCGGCACCGACGGCTACCACGATACCGCCGGCGACGATACGCGCGACGACCAATCGGCGGCATCCCGGGATCGCCGATCCTCCTCTATGCCCGAAAGCAGCGAGTACACCGGCCAGTCGGGCTCCTACGAGAAGACCTCCAGGAGCCAGGACGCCGAGAACGAGACCGACGAGCACGGAAAACGGAGCCAGTTCGCCAGAAGCCTCAGCAACACCGACGCGCCCCAAGACGAGAAAGTCGGTGAGTCGACGAGCCGATTCTTACCAATCCTCTTTGGTACATGCGTGATTTTTTTCGTGATCGCCGCGGAGACTTCTCCCCGAGGAGCTGACGTTAACCTGAAATCACAGATATTCGAACATATTTTTACGAGTACTTTTTGCGGGCAGATTAGTTTGTTGTATTGTTTCGAATAATTAAACAATAATTCCGCAAAAAGTGAATAATCGAATGACGATTTTGGTACACCATAAACCATACTGTACACGAGACAATGTACAACGATTCTACGACTTTTAAATGTTTTACAGACCGCGCGTCTGTGATTGTGGGTTAATCTCCGCGAAAGAGCCACTCTCCACGAGAAAGCTATTATCAATTTACGCGACAGAGATCTATCACGCTGTCCAACACCAATTTTGAATATTTCGACACATTTTCAAATTTGCCTGTAGCTTTCTCGTGAAGTTTACTATTTCGTGTAAGTCGGACGGAATTGTTGATGGATATGCAATATCCACATCAGTATTTTTAACTGTACCAATTCTTAAGAAGCCAGCAGATGTACAACTAAGTAATTAACTAAATTTCGTTGCAATCATATATTAACTACATGTTGTTACGATAATATCTTCAGACATACCCCAGCACCTAGCGTTCGAAATAAACACACGAACCGCTGGTTCAAACTTTTTATTTCGTAATTAAAAGAAATCCTGCACTTTCGTTATCCGAGTAGCCATTTCGTGAGAACATCATGAGTAAATTTATCATTGCCCCTCGTAAACGGTTACTAGCCCTTCATCTCTGAATCCTGTAGCGACCTTTGAATGCTGGGTTCATTGTGACCCACACTATCTATTTATATTTTATTAAAGAAATCGCAGTTTGTACAGAGTGCCTCCGTATTCTACGTCTTCTTTTTGATCGTACCACGAACACTGAGACATCCTGTATAATCTGTCTGCTCCGAATTATAAAGATTATTCTTCCATGGGTCCGGATGGACCCTGCATTCGCCAGGAAAAGGTTGTAGCCTCCACCGAACGCAGAGATCAGTGACCTTTCTACTATTTTACCCGAACCCGCGAGCAATGAACTAACCATCACTGTTGTTTCCCGAGTTTCAGATCGAAAGCCTATCACCTAGAGCCCCTCTCCTATAAATTCTCGAATGAACGATGGTAGCCAGGTATATTCACGAGATTTCTGTTCAACAGACGGTAGCTTGAGCGATACGGCGATCGGTTTGAACGTCGAAGACTCCTCGAGGAGAGCTCGCAAGAGCTCGCCGGGTAGCAAGAGCGGAAGCGGAAGCAGCGGTGGCGGCGGAAGTACGGCGCAGTATCAGCCCGGTCTCGGGAAGAAGAGTAACAGCACCAGTCAGCTGTCCGCCACAGGTAACACATCGTCACACTAGCCGTTTCTTCCAGTTTCACGTTTATAGACGTTGCGTGCCGTGCATTGTTCTCTATCCGCAGAATTCAAGTGAGAGACTCGTTCTCGGACGCGCGACTAAAGCCGAGCCGCGTGTATCACGTGTCATTATTATTCTATCGGGGTTACTATCTCTTAGACTACCTTTTCTATCTCTCTTCTCTTTACATCAGACTCTACTAGTACCAGTCTCTTTGTAACATGTCTACTATGTCGATAGTCACCCGAGATTATAGCGTAGAGATATTAGTCTAGTGCCATTGTAGTCTGTAGACTCGCGGTGTGCTCTCGCTACGCCGTTTCACAGAAAATTTGGCTGATCGTCTTGGACCCAGCACTATGATCAAACTTTACTCTCGATCATAAGTTACAGGATGTTGTTTTATTTTACTCGAGACAGTGACTTCTAAATTATTTTTATAGAGTCGACGATTACAAGTAAGTATTTGCCAGTTCTTTTTCTGGCCTGCTAGAAAAATTAAACATGCAAATCGTAAATCGAGGAAGATTTTCTACAGAATACAACCATGAGTTCCAAGAAGAAATTAATTTGAAGTTCGCTGTTTCCAAACTCCGCGAACAAATAATGTTTAAAACATCGGTTGTCGCGCAAACACCTGTACGAATAAGATTATTGAATGAAATAGGAACGGAAAAGTCGCGATCTACCTCGCAGACGTTGACGTAATGTGTTTCGCTTAGGGAAAATGTTTTAATTTGTAAGTCTAAGTGCAGTGATCAAATTGGACTATTTCTGCCATTTAGACGGTACCGAATCAACAGTTATTCGATTCATAAAAATATTTCGATTTCTCATTACTAATTCGGTGGTAACATTAAGAGGATTCCATAAAATTGCACTTTCAAAGTTCACTTAACGATAAAAATTGCTTACACCGCGTAATAATAGTTTACGTTCCTTTCGCAGGACAGAGAACCAACAAAGATCCGTAAATGTCACTGTTTGCACAATTTTATGCAATCCTTTTAGCATTCCTCCGTGCTTTGCGTAACAAATGTCCTGCGACTTACATTCGGGAGTGTACATCACCCTATAAACCGGTTGCAAAAACGAACAAAGTGAGAGAGAGAGAGAGCGAGAGAAAAATAGAGTGCACGCGTGCGAGAAAGAGAGCGAGCGAACGACAAAAGTAGGGAACAAATAAAATTCCGAGGATTCTTCCCGAGCGATGACACGCGAACGCTACCAAGAGCACACCGTGAAGGAGAAAAAACCTAAAAAAAAAGAAAAAACCAACTCCCAGTTAACGGGACAGTATGTACATTCTAATCGTATTCTTGTTTTCTCCGCCATCCCTCCTCATCTCTGTCCGCCTCTCTTCGACATGAACACATTCACACTTTACTTCTACCAACCAACCATCTCTCGACGCTGGGGACCACCATTCACGTCATCGATCTGCACCCACCTGCACGATTTCTCATCGTGGCGGGCGATCGTCGCTCGCGCGATCGTGTCACGGGACAACACTCGGCGCGGATCACCTCGATCGATCGCTGGAACGATCACCGCTGTTACTTGAATCCGAAAAAAAATACTGCGAACAACTACGAAACTTACAACATCAAAAAACTTTGTACACAAACACAAATGCGCGCACACTCTTGGACATACCTCTGCTCGGAGGGCAACAACACACGTCGCACACGAACACGTTACACAACACAATCTGCGACATCTACTCTGCCCGAGAATACAACATCTGCCACTCTAACAACATCGCCTACAACTTCTACTTCTACTACTGTCGCTACTTTACAACCACCGCTACTACAACTACCACTTCTACCGCTACAATCACTCTCTACAATCACGCAAATTAAAACTACTACTACTACTACTACTGTGTCACGTCACGCAAAAAACATAACATACCACGTGCGTCTGTTGGTGGTACATGCGTGGGCGACGAAGGACGGAAACGGAGGATAGGCTTCGGGAAGAAGGACAAGTCCTCCTTTACAGTTCATAGGAGCGAGGAGGTATTGCCGGAGGACACTTCCAGCGGGAGGAGCGGAAGACAGCCGAGCTCGGCGAGCAGCGACGGCGAGGGTAGCGGCGATGGGGACAGGTCCGAACACCCTGCAAATTACACCCCCTTCTCTCCTCCCACAAACCCCCCACCCCCCAGAAAACGCCCAATAATTTTGATTTTCGGATATCCCGAGAAAACGAAACACGGCCCCCCTCACGTTGCGCGGGAGCGACCGACGAAGGACCCCCGTCCACCGAGTCTCACGCTCTCTTCGGCTTCTTTCTCTTTCGATTCTGCGGCTCCGAGACCTTTTCTCGGCCCTCCACTTTTTTTTTTCTTCCTCTGCAAAGATTCTTCCGTGTGTTCCTTGCAGCGATGTTCTAGTAACCGTAATTCGCGATTCGCTCTCGATTCTCATCGTCGAGAGGACGCCGAACCGAATTCTGCCGCGGGGATCGTTTCAAGCCTTCGGCGAAATGTGAGTACAAGTTTTAGAGCGAGTGTGCCAGTGAGAATGGTAGAGAGCTTAGGCGACGCGAGAGAACGTGAAAGAGAGACACAGGGCAAGAAGAACCGAGAGACAGCGGCGTGATCAGCCGGGAGAGACACTTGTTACTACAACAACAACGAGACACACAGCACATTGACTCTCTCTCTCTTATAGAAGAAGTTGTGCTTTAGAGAAACGGGACTGCGCGGGGACCACTGCTCGTGATTATTACCGGGACGATGTTCTATAGTCAAAGTGCGCGCATTTGCAACGAGTATAGACTTAGCCGGTGTTTCGATCCTGACAAATAGTCACGAGATGGTCCCACCCGTTTGTCTTCGGTTAAGCTAGATCGTAGAGACTGTTTCTACGTAGTAGCGATGCGTGATCTTTAGAGGAACGTTTGCACGAGTTTCCTGAGCTGTATGACGAGCCTCGATGAGATCTATGGTCTCATCGGGGCGGAGATCTTGGAATCGCGTTGACGAAGAATCAGGGGACGTCCCTTTGACTGCTGATCCCTTCGACGCAACATACCATAATCTGTCCGGAAACGAAAATTATCGTTAACAAACTGTGGATGTTTGAACAAATGTTTCAATCCATCAAAGATACAATAATAGCGTTTTAAAATTACGCACTTCAATTTTATATGTCTTACGTTGTTCGCTGTGCTTTCGATTGGATTACGTGTTTTAGAGCATCGTTCTATTAGTAGTAGAAATTAATGTTTCCAGTAGGAATTACAAATTATCTCTTAGTCGTTTGTATTACGAATCAGTGTTTATTTCGTAGTCTTTCTCTCTTCGTGTTTGTCTTTACAATAAAAGTATAATAAATTTGTCAATGAAGATTTTTTGTACGCTCTGAATATAACACGACTGACAGCCTGATCGTTGCTAGAGTAGGTTTTCGAAATGGAGAAACCTGAAATATCGATGGTCAAAGTAGTCGAACAGTGTTCGAGCATGATCAGCAGTGGAACGGAGTCTCCCGCAACCGATCAGCGGCTCAAGAACCTTAGGTATTAGCTACGCAAGTAACTTTTGTTCCGTGTCGGGCTGTGTCCTGTTCGTGGCAGTAGAAATGATTGTTAGTGCCGGTTCGACGCGCCGGCGAAGAACGTCGCGTTGTCTGTCTCTGTTTCTGTGCAGCTTTTTGGACATAGATTGACATGAGTCCGACGGTGGTCAACTCGGTTCCGAGTCCCCTCTTTCATCTAGAGACTCGACGGACTGTTAGGCAGGTAAGAAGCTGGCCACCCGGTTCTCGTTACTATTTATTATCTTTAGAAGGCAGCTGTTGATACGTGCTTGGCGGTGGGTAGGACTTAGGGTTTGCGACAACGCGACCCTAACAGCCTCCTCCCCGCCTTCTTACGGCTTTTACGTTTATCGATGTCTTCAAGCGTTGCAGTGTTCTTATATTGCGCATATTTCTATATGATGTCTCGATATATATTTACGTTTACAGTTACCAAGCAAAACAAGTTCGTTGAATGTAGCACACACGACACACGTACAAACAAATATTATATATATATATATAGACATGTACACTGACACACTCAGGTACTCGGTACACAATCACACCGACATTGTCTTGTACATTCTGCCTGCGGACACTTCTTCGGTACTCATCCGGACGCGAGTTTCGGGATGAGCACGCGGAAGAGAGCTTTTACATGGATGTACACGACGAGAAACCATCCCTCCACCCTGGGATGCGAGTCACTATAGTACTCCAGCCTCTGTGTATACACGGACACACACGAGACACACGGTTAGCGATGATTGCAGTTGCGGAGAGACGTCCCGATGCTAGCCGAACACGATTCGAAGGTTCGAAGGCTCCGCGCTTCGACGCTTGCCCCTTTTGATTCCAGGTGCCGAGAAAAACTAGAGAAAGCTCGATCGTGGCAACTGGGATTCTTTTACAGGTCTTCTCTAAAATCGTCGAATTGCCTTTCCTTTGATAAAGATCGATCATTCGTCCACGCGTTTCGTGTCCAAGTGTACGCGTGTCTTCGCGGAAGACCTCTTTCCCTCGTTTTCGTTCGTTTCGAAGAATCGAACGAGGGAAAGAGGGTGTGTAGAGGGTGTAGAGCGTGTGGTAATCGTTTGAAGGGGGAAAATTGAGAGTGAGAGGGAGAGAGAAAGAGAAAGAGAGTCGTGTCTAGTCAATAGAGAGACGACACGCGTCGGCCACCTGGAGAGAGCTGGATCAAAAAGAGAGAAGGCGGCGCGGCGGCGGCTGCGGCAGAATCGCGGTCTCCGAAGGATCCCTAACTATTGAAAGATTATAGTTTAGCGGTTGTTTCTTGTTTGGTTTACAACGCAGAGTGCGGTATCGGCTGGATCTACAGCGGAAGTGGTAGCGCGGATCCACGCGCCGGTTTATCAAGCCGGAAACGCAACAGCACGCCGAGCACCATACAACGATCCGAAGAGATTCTGCCCTATCAACGCTTTGAACCCGGAAAACAGTCAGGATCGGCGGCCAGTGACACAGCCGGAAGTCTCAACTCGATCTCGAGTTCCGAAGGAAGCTCGTAAGTAGTGGCCAACCAACAACGACCGATTCTGCAACCGGAACTGCGAGACTCCTTGCTGTCTCTTCCAACTTCTTCTTCCTTTTCTACATCTGACTCTCACTCTCTCTCTCTCTCTCTTTCTTTCTATCTCTATCTCTCGCTCTGTTTCTGTCTCTGCCTACAGAACTGTTTCCCAGACACCCAGCAGGGTAGCCAGTTGCTGGGCAATAGTGGTCAGCCAATAGGGTTTACACTGAAACCCGTTAAATCGGTTTTGGGATTTTTATCTTGGAATTTTGAGGGACGCGAAATATAATCGAAATAATGAAAGGATGTCTATACTTATTTTGAAAATGTTCAGTTTATTCAATTTGCTCTGAAACTGTACAAATGTAACAAACTGGGTTTTAAAAATAACTAAAATCAGGGTTTTGAAAAGCGACAGACCATATTACACAGTGCGAAGTGGACAACTTTTAAATTGATACTACCGCTTTATCTCGTGACTGTCTAGCTGTAAAAATCGCTAGAAACTTTGTAAAATTGAGGTAATTTGTTTGGAGAAAGAAAAAGTGGATAGCCAAGATTTAGAACATGACTTTTTCAAACGAAACCCGGTACACAGAATGTAAGAGCGTAAAAATAAATCTCTAAATCTGGACAATACTTTAGACTGAAGAACGTATAATTTAGACTGACAAATGGTTTTATCAAAATTTTGCAAAGCAATCAGAATTTTAAGATGTACCTTTTATCACTGAATTCGTGTCAGAAAAGATAAAAAATCACAATTTTATTGCTTACTTGTGTTATTGCTACTTGTAGTAGCAGAACTTTATGAAAAGAAACATTTCCTTTTACATTTTTATGATCATATTATATCGTAAAGAACGCCGTAATAAAACAACGATATAACGATTGTTTCAAATATTTAGTAAGATCGACATAAACCGAAGAATTCATAGATTATGTCATCGAATGAAGGGGGTTAACATCGGTGTGTGTCTACAAGTCAAATATCCAGCACAACAATTAAAAAGACTCATTTCACGTGTTGTATTCGCACACTATTTGTATTTACCTGTCACATAACCGTGCTAATATGATTATCTCAATGGTCTCTACTAAATCACGATAAACTCGCAAGCTCTCAAGCTCAACGCGTGTTAAGCTTAACGCGATTTCCTGATTTACAGTTTAAAAAAAAAGCGAAACTACACGCACCGTGTTATCCAGGAGCGTTAAAACGTTTCCGCGCGGCGCGGTGTATCGGACTCGTTCTTTTATACTTAATTCCGGCGTCCCATTAAGAAGACACATTGCCCGTTGAATAAAATATTGCAGCAAAAAGATGCTAACAGACGCGCTGATCAATTTTTCAATTGATTCCAGTAATGATAAAACAAAGGGGCATGGAACGTTCCGCGAGCATCGTCGAAAGTTCGCAATCGAGCAACTAATTCGGAGTAACGGGCTATCCTTGCTATCATCTATAACTTCCCGAAATTATCTATCCCGCTCCACCTGTTATCCCGTTTGTGAGGAATTTTAACAACGCACAGGAGACCGCGAATCGATCGTTTTCGACGTGTGATTGAGTCGATGTGTATGCATATTAATGTCCATTGTCTTGCTCATTCACGCTTCGTGTCTTTCTTTTCGTATTCCCTGGATTGTCCCCGCCCTTCTTCTTTCTTCCCGCGCCCGGTCCATTTGTATCCCCGTGTATCATTTCATCGTGGAGCCGTTTCTTCTCTTTTGTTCCTCCTACACTATCCCTGAAAAAAAGATCCCCGTCGGGTTTCGTAGCCACGGAGAAGAAGAAGCGAGGGGATTTCACCGCGAATGCTGCAAAACACACAAGACAATTTGCCTACTGCCGTTCTTCGTTCTTCCTCTAACTATCTTTCCACTGTTATCTTCTCTCGGTCCTCTATCTCTTTCCCTCTTTCTTTTCGATTCTGTGTATATATATAAATAATATACGATCTCTCTCTATATATATATACATATTTCGATGTGATCTCGATGTTTCGCGTTGCTGCTGTCATTCGTCGGTGTTTTTGTGTCGTCGTCTTGGCTTGCTGCTTGGCTGAATGATCGCGTGATGTTGACGATTGATGTATCCGAGCACCGTTACCGTTCTATGTCTCTCACCAAATGTTATACACATCCTCTGTCTCTGTGTACATACTATATATATATACATATACGTATCTACAGATATACATTATATAAATATGGAAGATATTGTGTGTATTGCTCTCGTTGCGAATCGTTCTTCTTCGAGCGGCAGGGCCGCCGATTTCCGTGGGGTGTCCCTTGTTCTCCCAAGTGTGCGACCACGTTCTACTTTTAATCCTGATTCTACAGCCGTTTATATTTATAGATGCCACCCAACCTCGATCCGGAAACGATCACGTTACCGTCGCACTCGGTGCAACGACTATGACCCGACACCGTAGGTAGATGAATGTACCCGTTCGCGTCGAGTGCGTCACCCGAGCCGATCAAATCATCCCCTGGAGACCTCGAATCATGCGATTCTCACGCGTTTGATCGGCTCGGCGAGAGTAGTATACTTGTATCACCCGAATCCCTGATCCGAAATCCTGGGGCGAGAACGATCGCGCGATTCCGGAGCGCGCGCATCGATCGTCCCCTACGATTCTAGATCATTTAATCAGTCGAGAGCCTCAAGACGAAGATCCCCGATCGAAAAGGTAACCGATGAACGTAAGTCTAAGACCGACGCATGAGTACGTAGAACTTCGAACGTAGAACACCGGCAACGATCAACGAGACCCTTGAAATCGGAGTTGATTTGTCGATCGAATTGATCGTTGCCGGACATCCTTACTAACTTATGGTACTTGCGCATAGAATGATCTGCATGCCTACCGACCGCCTGCTGTGTCTCCAACCTTACAACAATTCTCTCTGTACACTGTTATATATATATATATATATATACATATATATATATATTTACTCGCCACACCGACACACTTGCAGCGTGAGTTCTTCTTGTCTACAAAAATGATCAGAATAAGAGACATGAACATGAGAAACAGTAAAAAAAGATAACCACGAACGAGCTGTAATCTCTCTCTGTTTATCCGCACTTCTGTCGAAGGCTTGCGAGAGTTATGGTCCCTCGCTCCTGCGGAACGAACCTCTTGATCGATTTTCTTTCGAACCCCCGTGACCCCGTGTTTTTTCGTTTCTGCCAACCTTAGGATGATACGATGTAGAAATTGTAGCGGCCAATGAACGTAAACAAGAGAAAAAAATATGAAATAGTAATTGTAGCTCATTGATCGGGATCGTATTACCCTCCGATGAGTTGACCAGACCAACCCCAGTATCTTTTGTTTATCGTTTGTTCGTCCCCCGATGATCCCACGAAACCCCCGAGATACCCCTTATCCTAGCGTGAGAAGCGTCGGTGTGTGTTCATTAAAACGTCTGATTTTGGGAACTGCAGTTGGTCCCCAAATCTGCGAATGGCAGGCGAAACTGACCAGCTAAGAAACTTCTTCGAAGATCTCGGACCTGGACAAGTGGTCGGCCGACAGGTACTCGGTGCTCGGTGTCTGGGCGAGATTCAGCTATCGCTGAAACAGAAGGACGGATACCTTGAAGTGGAGGTGATACGTGCCAAAGATCTGAAGCCGAAACAGGGCAGCAAAGCGATACCAGGTACGACAGGTTTCACGGTTTTCTTCTAATTCTTCGGCGAGGAGGTTCCTCCTGCTGTGCGCCATTTTGACGAGAAGTTCAATCAGTTTTCCTGAACCTTTCATTGAGAATAATCTCTGTGATACTGGCAGAAGTTCGATATAGCACATATGTCGGAATTTGAACCTGCAACGGTACACTGTTTGCATGTAAAGATACTGTAAAAATTTATCAAAGTTCTGTTATTCTTCTCATAACAATCTATTAAATGCAATATTTCTTCTTGCGAATTATGTATATAAATTGTACGACCAAGACGTTCAAAACGAAATGGAGGATATACAGGTACCTGACTTCATGGGGGAATGTACCATTGCAGGGTTAAATATAATTAATATTTTATCTTTCGTTTAACCACATTCGTGATTAAGGACCAAGACAGGTTACTCGAATACTAGACTGTGGATTTTATACATTTATAGCATCCACCACCTTTTAAAATTTGTCAAATACATGAAATGCAGTAACCCATTTAGAAAAATTTCATAACATTTTTCACTTTTATAGAATACAATGTAATAACCTCTAATACCGAAAGAACATTTGTGTCTGAAAAATTTGAAAATAATTATATAGATCGTCAGTGTATAAACATTTATATAATATTTGTATAAATATCCACAGTCTATTGATCATTTCTTTGAACAATTTTCTTTTAACCTTTAAATACTCTTGCTTAACAATGCACGATTCTGCTCCAATTTTTCTGATATTGTAACTCTTCGGTATCGCTGGTATACGAAAGTCTATTGGCTAATAATTATGGTTGTTGTCGCTAATGAAATTCATTACGAGATCCTGGGTTTTTAATCGTTTTTTCTCAAAAGATTATATTAAATAACGGTAGAGATAATGTATTAAGCTGCATCCTCGATGACTTGGCTTGAACATGCAACTTTATCGAATGAAAAGCTATCAGGATGATCTGTACGATCCACAAAGCTTCAAGATCAAAGCCTGAAGTTTAACAATCGCTTTCATTGAAACGACTAAGCTGTATTTTTAGATCTAATATTTATTAACGATATAGAGGCTAAATAAAAGCTAAGACGATGTGGACGTGGCTTTGTACTGTGCAAAGCCGAAGAACTGGCTTCTGTAAGGAAGGCTAAATTGATCACAGACTAATCTCGCCTCCATAGCTACCTTCTCGTGATATTAAATATAACAGGGTGAAATGAACAAGCAATTTCGCTATGTAATAGAATGCTTCTCCCTTGCAAGCAGAATAAGAAATTATTAAAAAATGGACTAGATCGTTAGGCTAGTTTCTGGCTGAGCACAGTATCAAAGTTAGCGTCCACCTCGGTCCACTAATTACTCATCCTGACGTAACCGCAGCTTCGTACGTGAAAGTCTACCTGGTCAACGGGAAAAAGTGTATCGCGAAAGTGAAAACGACGATGGCAAGGAAAACGCTGGACCCGTTCTACCAGCAGTCGCTAACCTTCAGGGAAAACTGTCGAGGTTGTATACTGCAGGTACGTCTTCATTTATAATTCAATAGATCTGACATTTTTGACATTCTACCTTCTTTTTGAGAAAGAAACTTTTTATAGAGGAGAAAGTTGCTTAAAGAAGTCTGTTGTGATTCCAGGTGACAGTGTGGGGCGATTACGGCCGATTAGAAGGGAAAAAAGTGTTCATGGGTATAGCGCAGATCGTGTTGGACGAACTGAACCTCAATGATATGGTGTTCGGGTGGTACAAGCTGTTCGGCAACACGTCCCTGGTCAGTAGACCTCCATCTTTAGCTGTGACCCGTCGATCCTCGGCCACGTCCCTAGAGTCCTTTAACGTTTAAGCTGTCCCAAAGCATTTTCTATCGCGCGTAACAGAGATTTTCTTTTCCGACGTCGATCGAGATTGATCCGTTCGAAAGGAAACCCCGCGTCCAGGCTTGATCGCGTTTATCGAGTCCCCCGTTCAGATTCTCCAACGAACGGTGAATCTCCCCACGATTGTTGCTCGATTTGACGAATCGCAAATCGAAAGCATTCTTTTTTGGCACCGGCGTGAAAAATGTAATCGTAAGTTACAGCCGTATTTCGCGATACGTGTTCCACAGTGTCTGATTTTCTGCGCGTTCGAATTTCAGGAGACAGAGAAGCGAAATTTTAAAGAGATAATGGGAATTGTCTTTTCATAAATGGTCGTCGATTATGGTAAATATTGGATCACTGGGTTGTTGCGTAATGCCGGGGAAATTTCGTGAAGGCGCGATCGCGCTGTTGGACGAGACAAGAAAAGTGTGTTTTATTTGCAAGGTGATCGCGAGAATGGAAAAAGAGTGAAAGGTCGTACGAGAGGACATGTCTTTCTAGAAACACCACTAGCACATCACATATCATGTACGGCATATCAGATGAGCCACTAGTCCGTATGTAGACTAGATGTAGAACATAGCGGCCATGTTCCCGGATCGCCAGATAGCTTTAGGTACGCACTGAGATCTAGGCTTCGTTCGTACAGTTATTGTTCGCATGGTCTCACGCGAATAATCGCCTAACATCTATAACCCACTTCCACTGTAGCTTCAATATCTTCGGTTACAAACTTCCAATCGATCGCTTAGAAAATTGATCTCTTCATTCAAGGACTTTCCTGCTTCTAGATCTCAAAAATATGTCCGAGAAAAATCGTTTTTTTATCAGATCATCTCAGATCGGTGTCTATTTGTTACAATTACCACGTGGGTCACATGTGACATTAATCATTGACTATGTATACAAGTGGTCACTGACTGATGAGGTGAGATTTCTTGGAGAGATTTTGTAATATTTTTTCTTATCTTTGCTTAAAACATTATTATTTCAAATAAATAGAGTTACATAAATTCAATAGAAAATCACCTCGCTACATAAAAATTGAGAGTCTAACCTTTCTTTCAGGAATTTTTAAAATTCCTTAATTTCACAGAAATTATCCGAGTGAGATCATGCTTTCCCCCTCTTGTCTACGTTTTACGTACAGATGTGCTCTGCCTTGCAAAATCTCTTTCTCGGTGGCAAACTCTTCCTGTCCGGGCCTCGAGGTAACGATCCTTATCGATCATGATCCTCGAGGTAACGATCCTTATCGATCATGATCCTCGACGATCACGATCCTGGTCGTGATCGTAAATCGAAGCTTCGGGGTTCGCGCGGCTATTTTTTCCACGTCTCTCTGGCGTCTATCTCTCTGACTCTCTACCAATATACTACATCTGTGTTTCGTTCTTGTTCTCTCTGTCTGAACTCGATGTCGGCTCGCAATATTCGTTGTTTTCCTTCCTCTTGTAGCTCGTAGACACTCCATGCTGCTTCGTTGCGCGTTAACCTTGTTAACTTTGTTCTCTTCGAGTCTGCACAATGAAACGCACCCCTTTCCGCAATGCAATCCTCTCTTCGTCCCGATCCGAGCGGGAAGCTGTTTTCTTTTTTTTTTCTTTTTTACAATGCGATTTCACACACTGGATGTATCTGTCTCTCCCCTTTTCTAGAATCGTGTAAGGTAAGTCTCTGTACGAAGTGTTCTGTGTCCAAACGCTCTTCGGTGTCACACTACAGGAGTACACGCGAAAGATTTCAGACACAACACACACTACTGATGCTGCAACACCTATTCCAGTTTGTTGTTACCTGCTGATCTGGCCAGAAAACCTTTTCGGACACTTCACAGTCCATCGGTTGTGACTCATTAAAAATATTTGATTTTATTAAACATCTTTTAATATTCAAAAGGGGAGCTTCTTTAATTACAAGTTAGTTGATCGTTAATTTTCTTGAACATATTTATAACGGTACGCTGTACTTTGTAAAAAAAGGAAATTCGCCTATTAAGGATTTCTTGAGGGCGCAATTTCTTATCCGCTGTTTATTTTCTGTAGATGTAGTCTTCTTACGGAGACGAGTTAAAAATATGGCAATATACCTATAAAATTAAAAATACTTTGGTGACCTTTCGTCGACTAAAAATAGGTAAAGACGTTGAAGAATCGTTACAAACACATCGGCTAAAAAATGTTTGATCAGGTGTCGTGGCTACGATCTACAAGATAAAATGATAAAGTGGATAGTAAAAATACAATGCTGAATTGTACACCTTCGTAATTGACAGATTATTATAATTACAAATGTTAATTATTACAAGTGTTAATCTTGTTTGTATAAAATCTGAAGGCAGTACGAAGTAGTGATCATTTTTTAAGACATTTTCGTAGGCAACTAAATGCACTGTGAAAAATCGCTGTCGCGAACAGCTGATTTCCCGAACGATGCACCGGCACCGAAAAGGTGTGCTGGCAAGTTCGGACTCCAGTATTTACATCTAATTGTTCCTCTTATGTACGATATGTTTCTGTGTGTCGTGTGGCCGGGTTTACAGCAATCGCGTCTGACCGTGATGTTTTCTGTTTCTCTTTCCAGTGAAACCGATACAGAGGCACTCGATGCGAAATCGATGCGAACTCCAACGTGGTGTGCAGTGAGAAAGGCGTGCCGTACGGTGACATAACGTGCACGGGACCCAGTAAACCCAAGTGAAGTGGTGAAGTTGTTCGCGTTTACAACCGTAAGTCCGAGTGAACCACCGCTTCCAGCCGAGGGAAGAAAAGAGAAACGAAAAAAACCATAGGCTCGCGACCACCGCGCGAGAACGTTCGTTGAAAACTACAGAGAAATGAAAAAAAAAAGCGGAAAAATGAAAAACCGGAAAAAATTTGTACATAAATTAGGACACTCGAGCTGTGCCGGCAACCAGTGAACGATGATCGAGAACGACGATCCGGACGACGATCGACGACCAAAAAAAAAAAACGATGAACCAAACTCTCCGGGACAATGTCGTCGAACTTTTTAGCCAAGGAAAAGAGAAACTGTCGTCGCCAGAGCGTATATGATCTATTGTAAATACCAATAACGATTATACATATATATATATATAAATATATATATATATATATATGAATTCGCGATACGTATTGCGCGCAGGTGTTTAAATGAACAATTGCCTTGACCGTCGCGTCCCTATTGCCCCGTTGCCATTCGACTTCAACGACGTTCGGACCCTCGTTGATTTTTACTAGCACTTCGATCGGCAAACGATCGAACAGTCCGCGTACACGATCCGGCGAATTCGAGCCAACCGGAAGTCGATCGGCAGCCGCGGGAACCGGGACGTATATCGTGAATTAGCGAATTGTTGTTGAACGTTTAAAGTAGCCATGTCAACTATTTTGCGTGTGCGTGTGCGAGGGAGAGAGAGAGAGAGAGAGAGAGAGAGAGAGAGAGAGAGAGAGAACGAGAGAGCGAGTGAAAGTAATCGGGAGAGAGGGGTGAATGTGTATTTAAATAAGGAGGAGACGCGCTGAAAAAAAAATGAAACTATATCGACTGTCATATATTGTGATTCTGTTAGTTTTATTTAATTGTCGACCTCACGAGTCCGGTGTAACGCGTAAGGGGACGGAGAGCCGTGTATACAACTCTAGGAGACCTTAATTATTCTCGATACTTGCACTCGACTTTAAAAACGACGCTCGTTTTTTGTAACGTGATATATATATTATATACATATATTTCACTTGAACGAACCGCCCACATTACTCGCATAGAAAACGAGAGCCCGCGGGGGTGGAGACCTCGCGGCGCGTACCACACTGCTGAAGTTAATCCTTTAATGAAGAAAAAAATATATATGAGAAGTGAGTGCTGTGTATGATACCCTTGATCGCGGGGTTCGCGATCTGGGGAGAGAATGATATCGAGAGAATGTGCGAATGAGAGTGAGAGAAAGGGAGTGTGAGAGAGTGAGAGAGAGAGAGAGCAACCGGCGCGCCACGTATATTTCACAATCGAATTTTATATCTCTTAATTCTCATGTTATGTGTTCGATCTTTGTCTGTGCATTCGTCTGGTCACTCGTGGAACACGATACGATGAGCATGCACGTGTACGCGGTTACGTCTAGCGATTAAACACTTGATTGAATCGTGTACGATTATATACATACATATATATATATATATACATACATATATTTTCTCCTTTTTTTCGTTGCTGATTGTGCTTGCAAAACATGCGTAACCATGCATTTTTCTCTTCGTGAGACGGATGTTTAAGAAGAACAAGAGAAACACATACACACACATACATGTACACGGATACAAATACATGTACACGAGGAGCAGGGAAGGAACAATCACACGAAAACTGTTACAAGTTGACTGTACATCGAAAAACAAGAAAGGAAAATACGATTTTCGCGACTAATTAAACTGTAGCCAAGCTGAAAGTTTCTCACGAACGCGGACGCCCTTTCGCAGCTGAATATTTAGTTCACGCCCTTTAAAGGGCCCATGCATTTTACAATTTATCACGGAAAGTTGCGCGAAACTTTCCTCGAACGATGCTCGTAAAGTGTATGGACTCTTCGCGTCGCTTCGCTCCTCGTTTGTTGGTCTTCAAAGGTACTCCCCGGGTATTGATCGACGT
The DNA here is from genome assembly GCA_028455805.1 of Lasioglossum figueresi. Classification (NCBI taxonomy): domain Eukaryota; kingdom Metazoa; phylum Arthropoda; class Insecta; order Hymenoptera; family Halictidae; genus Lasioglossum; species Lasioglossum figueresi. The sequence continues at coordinate 7,104,387 of CM052192.1, read as the reverse complement.
CACTGAAGCGATGAACTCCTCATTTTTTACGGGGAACACTCTGGAACGTCTTTCTTTCGCTTCATTCACTATATTCCGTGGCCAAAAATAGGACGACAGTCCGTTAGAATTCGCGGACGAGCTCTGAAACCTTTCTCGGTGACCTCGGCCACATTTTTCGCGTCCGATAAGCACTTTTACAGAAATTTAAAACGGCCCGCAGCAAAAATAGCTACATACTAGCAATTATCCTTTGTAAAAATGAATGTTTGGTCCCTTTTCGTCAATATCTATGCTATACTTTGTCTACTAATTGCAATCTTCTCATTTAAATATCTTTCTTTGTAGTATATCTTGTGATGTAATTGTAATATAAAGTCGTGTTTCAATTTTTGAAAAATGTGTTGGAAGATTCTAACGGGACAAAGACGTTTTTTAAGAAAATCCGAATCCAGATCAGTGACTTCAGCATCGATATCTTCAAGCGCCCCTTCTGCTCTGTTTTGCATTCTGATTTTTGCTCGCCTGTGCATCCTGCAAAGCTCGCTATTGCCACGCAAACCGTCACGAGATTTTGCGTAACAATCGATCGAGAGACACGGTGATCCGAGGCTTTCAAAAGACGAAAAATAAATGCGAACGGTTATTCGATTTACTGGGCGACCAAGTACTGAACGATCATCTCAATTAGATCTCGCTTGCACGCCATTCTTCAGTTCATTTCGCTTGCACCCTTAACACTTTATCTACTAGAAACTCGTTGATAAAATTCTTCAACATCAAAAGAGAGCTTGAACATTTTCTGAAAATGATACTCCTGGAAGATTTTTCTTCGTACATGGTCAAAATTGTTGATGTTATTGAAAAATGTATTCAAATCTATTACACAATGGAAAATAGTAGATAACGTGTAAAGGATTAATTCTTCTAACTAGACTGCGGATCTCTATGCTAAAGTTGTATGTATCAATTACACGAAACGAGAGTTGTGTAGAAGTTGATTTCTTCTCTTGATATTTTCCATTGCTTAAAAATAATACGACCAAGTTCTTATTGCTATTCTGTGTTTTCACATGCATAGAATCAGCAGTCTAATTATTCATACTTTTTGTTTTATCATTGTTTTTCGAAGCTCGTCGCGAACAACGTCACATCTATTATTCCTTCGCGGTGAGTTCGAAACTGCGCGAGCCGTTCGGTAAACCGGGTGATCGATCGACCATTATTGCCGCGAGGTGTGTAAAAAAAGAAGAGAATAGGGAGGGTGGAGGGCGATATCTTATCATATCTATAACGCGCTTGATTTAGAACGAAAAGCTTTTTTACTCGTGGGAGAGAGGTATACACAAACGAACACACACACGCTCGCCGGCGCGCGCGCGCGACGTAAAGCCGAGAGAGAGAGAGAGAGAGAGAGAGAGCTGTGCGAGAAAAGCGAGTCACACACGCGAAAACGAACAATTTACTTACTGTAAGACGAATTTCTAAGTAAAGAACAAAAAAAAACCATTTTGCAAAGTGCATGACTTATAACCAGTAGGCTCTTGGGACAATGACAACGTAATTAACCGAACACGCAGAATATACTCTCTGTACTAGCGGATAACACTCGATTTAAAAGGATAAAAAAAATGATAAAAAAATATATACAAAAGACTACGAATCATGTAACACGTTCAGTTTGTAAATTCGCCGGTTACGCGCGTTCCTTGGACCCTCGGCGCAATCCGTTCGATTCTGGATCACCGGTCTGTTCGTCTTTCAGCGATTTAAACCCATGAGTGGACTGATATTCTATTTTATGCTTTTAATTACACTGTCCAACACTATGAAATTACGAAGGACAAAGGGTTAATGTGGAGCAGCTACTCGAAGATCTACATAACAAGTTTATTGTAGATCATCTCGTTGCTCTGTAGAAGAGCCGCAGAGATGGATTGACTTCATTTTACAAGTCCACTCGGGGGTTAAATGCAATTACCAGACGTAGCCGCGGTTGATTCGAAAGAGAAGCTCGGATTTCGGGTTCGATTTTCGGTGAGGTCGGCCGAGTTGTAAATGATTTCGGGGCACAAAATGAAGGGGATGCGCGAGGGTCCCACGATCGCGACCTGTTAACGCTTAACGATATAAAAGTACCGCATATCCTATACAGACGTAGGACTCTCATAACTTAGTAGCCGGTCTTAAGGGATCCCAGGGACGTGAGAGGGTCGGGTTTGCTTTTTTATACTTGTACATCGAGGAACGAGGTGGTCCGGGTGGCTTGGTCCGGGGTTGAACGTCGATGAAATTCTCGTAGGATGTTTCGTTAGAGTTCTTTTAGGGGATATCGATACCACACACGACGAACACAGAAGCATGACTACACACCGGTGAGCTGGACGACGTGAAAAAAAACGATAGATAGAAAGTGAGAGAAAGCGAGAGAGAGAGAGAGGGAAACGTTTTTATCGTGTTTACGTTCGACGCGATGTCTATATCTGATTTCCGCCTTAATTTTCTTCGCGGTTCCAGCTTTCGTGTAACACTTGTAAATATCGGATAAATATCGACGAAGAGGAACGAATTTACTTCGCCCGGTCGACCCTCGCACGCTCCATTTTCTATTTTGGATACCGTAAAATCGTTTATTTCCCTACGATTGCGTTGTATTCGTTTGACGTACGAGATCGTGGATGGAGCACGCGATTGGTCGAAGTGTAAAGGGAGGATATTTTGCGCAACTGTTTCCGAAGAGCGTGCCGGGGGTCGAACGAATTCGCTGAGGAGACTTGTCACTGTAAATATTGGGTAAATCGGGGGGGAGAAGGATCGGTGAAATTTCGAGTAATCCTCGTGTAATATTCGAGTAGCGATCTAGGGATCTCGTTTCTATTTTCTCCGTAGATAACAGAGCTTTTTCTAAGCCGAACAACGACGCAACCATCTCTCTGCAGTCTTTCCCATTGTTCCCGCGACGCGACAAGCGGGGGAAACGTTCGTAAACACCGGAAGAACTGAACGCGAAGAGAATCAAGGTGACCCGTTTTTGATTTTTCTCATCCACACACTCTTGCCATGCCCATCTGTACATAGGCATGCTCAATCTTAGGATCGAACACGCATCGTGAATCACATATATATATACATACATCTCTATACATATTATATATATATACACATATACATACAAGAATAGCATTAACTACGAAAGAAGAGGAAGGAGATGAAAAAAAAAATGAACCGAACAAATTAATATCCGACTTTGTACCTATATACTTAATAATTAAACGTAAAACGAAGACGAAATGATGGGCGAGACGCGAGAAAGAGAGTAAGTGTGAGCATGAGAGAGAGAAAATGAGCGAGAGAGCGTGAGTGAGAAAGATAGAGTGCGAGGAAAAATACTTTCGGGGACATCCACAAGTAGAAAGCGAATCGCGAGGGGTGGGGAACGGAAAAGTTTAATTAGAAGCGGAAAAAATAACGGAACGGGTTGGATCGGGGCGAGACAACGAGACGGACAGCTGAATTTCAAATCTACACGGGATGCAAGGAATCTGCGAGCCAAGGGGTACCACTTTTGTCAAATTTAGAGAGCCAATTTAGGTTATACGATTATCGATAATAGGGTGTGCGAGAGACGACAGTGCGAGAATATGGGAGGAAAGAGAGCGAGAGGGGGTGAGGTACGTGGAAGAACACCGTCAACGATTTCTTTACAATGAAACTCATTAATCACTCCGTAGAGGCGATCCAACGTAGCGTAGGTGTCCTGTAATCTCGCGACCGTGCGCGATCGATAGCGTGACTCGAGTTCGTTGCTCCGTTGCGATCAGATCAAAAAATCTACTAGATCGTTTCCACGTCGTCGAAGCTATCGAGTGTTCGGAAAAGTTGAGCAAAGATCACCGATTTTTGTTAAAGAGAAGAGAGATGGAGGACAGATCGAGGGACGGGATTGATCGCTGGATCGCGCAGGACACCGGGAGTTTCACGGTACACCGCGGGAAAGGGTTGGGGGGGGGGGGGGGTTGAAGATCTCATGTGAACCGTTCGAGACGCTGTTCGCCAGTAGCTTTATAGCGGCGAGCGAAGGTAAATTGTCCGGATTTTCATTTTGAAGAGAGAAAAGAGAGAGAGAGAGAGAGAGAGAGTGATTGCGGGACAACCGATAGAGAGAAAGAACGAGAAAAGAGAGAGAGCGAGAGAGAGAGAGAGAGAGAGAGAGAGAGAGAGAGAGAGTGACAGAGAAAGGTAGAGTGGGAGTGGGAGAGAAAGGAGAGAAGGGACGACGAAATAGAATGGCGAAAAAGAATTTAAAAAAACAGTACGATTAGACGACGTTCCGTGGGTGTGCAAGAGAACTCGGCCGCGGACTCCGTCGACGATTTCTCTTGTTTCTCAGTTGTTGTCTCTTTGGTTTGTTCTTTGTTTTTCTCGCGTTCTATTGGTTGTATATATTATTGTATGTGATTTCTCTCGTTTTTCCGTTTCGAGGGCTGGTAACGTGGTCCAGGATCGACGCGCGAGCTTCTGTGGATCCTCGACGCGAAATCGTTATTTGCGAATACCTACTATACGGCGAAAATATGATATCTCGATTGGGATTCTTGGTTTCCGTGCCGGTGTTTCGCGGGGTCGAGGAGTTCACGGCGGGATCTGCACGGAACGATTAATATAAAAAAAAAAGCGTTAGTGACTGTATCCAGTATAATATATCTGATAAAAGATACCCCCGATGCCAGACATGGCGTGTGACAATAAAGTGATTCAATGATCTCGTCGCATTTCAATCGCAGCCACCTTTCACGACACGCAGGATCTCTACACACGATGACACGCGACACTTCTATTATGTGTGCACAAGTACGTATTTATTATGAGAACGTGTGCATACGTACACACAAATATACATATTACATTCATACACAACAGGGAGAGAGGGAGAGCGATAGAGCGAGAGAACGAGAGAAAGCGAGTGACAGAAAGAAAGCGAGAGAGAGAGAGAGAGAGAGAAAGAGAGAGAAAGAGAGACATACACGTTGTACACAGAACGTTTATATTTTAAATGCGAAACGGAGGTTTTTTTTGTAAGTGAAACTGATAAAGGAACGACGTAACACCGCCGGTATTCAATCGATCACGATGCGTAAAAGAAAGTATTTCCATACGTTTTCCGATCGCTCGTTAATCCGCTGTTAATTGATAATGTCAGTAATATTTTTAACAAAATAAAGCAACCTTATTCAAAGCTGAGAGAATACGTCTTCTTGAATATATCCATTATGTTGTAGAAACATGCGTTAGTGTGGCTACATCGGGTTCGAATTCTGTGAACTTTATACGAGATACAAGAGTAGCCAATCATCGTATGGGAACAGACGAGGAATAGACCAATCACCATACGGGCTATCGTGTCTCACGATCTGAAATACCGACATCGTTAACAACTCTAGGATAAACTTCCGAATGTCGGTCAAATCGGATTGAGCTGAAATTTTGCACATAGGTTTATTTTGTATTAAAAGCATGTTTTCCAAAGGGATTTTTGCAGACTTGAAAAACATTTTCTTATCATTTTAGTGACATTTTCTAATTTACCGACAGAAAATTTCATACCCACAACGTAAGTTGTGTCTGTGAATAGTATCGCAGCTAGATCTCGTCTGTGGTCATAGAAATGTTAATGAATTTATTTGAAAATATTCCCCACAGCACTAGTCGAGCAGCGTCATCTGTGAACGAATATCAGAACTTTTATACCATTTAGTATTGTCACCGTCGGTGCTGACAGTCTTTAATAGTATCTCGTCGATAACCACGTCTGTAGAAATACTTTCTCAGCTGTCGATAATAATCGCGTTCCAGTTTGAATGACTTACCACTGATGGCACCACGAGCGATGTGAAAGAAACATTGCGGGTAAAAGAATATTCAATAATACACAAAATACCATATACCGATTTTAAAGAAACATTCAAACAAAAAATGTGGCAAGATTTCCACCTTTTATTGTATCAAGAATTTCAATCAAAGGGAATAATATACTTCAACCAATATTATGAACAAAGAAGGAAACCCTGGTTTTATAAACTAAACGTATCGAGAGAATTCATAGTAAAATTCTCCAGAATTCGATCAAACCACTATAACGCAGCAGCCTCGCTAGCAAGGATCGGAATCATAACAAACCCACAATGCGAATGCTCGCATTCATATCAAGACTTCACAACCAACGAAAGCCTTTATTACAAGAACTATTGTACATTAAAGCAAACTCGAATCCCCCGTATTTCAAATCAAAATATTTCTTAAAGAATCCAATATCAAAGCTTTACAAATTATCAATAACTTCTGTAATAAAAATAATATTAAACTCTAGTTTTAAGAAATAGAATTATTTAGACAGATTTAAAGGGGAAAAAATGTAAACAATATAGTTTAATTATATGCAAGCCTTTTATATATTTTTGTCGATACTCTCAATAGCAATAAATACATTTATAAAAGAAAATATTGCGGGCAATATCACGTATTGAAATTCATGGTGAAATCAATAGAAGTACATTAGGTCACAGTATAACGCAATCAAACTTACTTGCTTAATTCATGATACAGTATTCTACTCTATTATCCGAACTAATCCACGAGACACGAGTGTTCGAATAATAGGACAGTTATCCAGCTACAATACTAGATTAAATCATTACCGACTTAAACAATGAATTTTGTTTGAGTTCGGGTTCGATGAATCGAAGTTCTACCGAATCGACAGTTTACTATTTTTATTATACCTGATATATTTGATTTAAAGAATGTGATCAATCACTGAAATAGAAATTTTGGGCTCTCTGTTCTATGCTTTACCAAGAGAAAATCGAGGGTACCAATTTTCATGTAAATTGCAGACCTCTCATCTGTGCTATTTTTCGTTCGTTGAATTGGCGATTTCGGAGCGGTGCGCTCTGGTGGTGCGTCCCGACGCCTCGCGCGGTTTCGCGTCCCCGGAAGTTTATTACGGTAATCCGGTGGCGTCGATAAGCCTATTACCTCGTGTCTCTGCCGATGCCGTGTAATGTATGCGCCGGAACGTAATAAAAATCGACTTACACGACCGGCCTGGCTCGCCTCTAGCCGCCACCCTGGTATCGGGGACGCGTGTACGAGGCGGTTCTATCGGGCGGCACGCTTTTAGGTGTCGCTAAAAGTTTAATCAAAGTCAGATTAGCCCGGGAGCCAACTGGGAGACGAAGAGCCGAGAGGGGAGGGGAAGGGGAGGGCCGGGCGTTTTATTAAACGGGACTTGATTAGGGGTTGCCCTGGGCGGAGGTGGATCCTTTCAGAGTTTGTTTTCGACTGGTTTCCACGGAGCCAGCTTTCATTACGCCAGTTTCGCATAATTGACGCGGGATCGTTTAGCAAACCGGGGAAAAACTTGGCCATTCCATCACGGCCTCTTCGCTCCATTGTCGGACCGGAAATTACGGATTGTTTATCTCCGGCATGAATCGCAGCTCCTCTCTCTCTCTCTCTCTCTCTCTCTCTCTCTCCTTCTTTTCTACACTGTCGTTTTCTACGCTTGTTCCACGGGCCGACGATCGAGATGCTTGTCCACCACAGGTGCGGGAAACCGACGTTTTTCTCAGAGATTGCATGTCAAAAACTGTTCCGTGCATTCTAGAACAAGGCTCCTGGTTCTAAGAACTCTTGACGGGGTATTGTAGCGTGACAGGTGGTTTTTTATGCTCTTTTGCAAATTTTCCAGAAGGATACGATACAAGGTAAGTAGCAGTAAAGCACAGATAATCTTTATTCCTACATGTCTTTGGAGGATTCGTATTTATTCATATTCATTCCTATATACGTACTTGGCGGTGGAGGATGTAGAAAGAGTAGAGAGATTAAAAGAGTTTAAGAATATTTATGTATTATTTTCAACCAATGAAAATTATTAAAGGAAGAAGGAAAGAAAGACCGGTAAATTAATTCGATAAATTAATATGACTCAAAAACTCTTTCCACTCTAAAGTGGAAATTTTCGGGCTGTTCGTTCGTGAGCCAGCGAGTCGACACATCGTTTTACACAAACAAGTTAAGAATCGGTAGGCTCGTTAGCGAACGCGCAATACTGATCTCCCGAAATCCGGACGATTAACAGGCGAGTCGGTATGAAACACATTTAGGCATCCGTGCAGGATGGTTGAAAGTGATTCAGTCTCCTGGTAATCCCTGTAATCCCGAGGGTATGGCCATGCTTTCCCGGCGAAGTGTCGATCTGGATTCTCACCCTCCCAATGTTTGGATTCTCCTGGCGGTAATAATCGGTTTCGATCATTATTTCACTCGCTATGATCCTGCTGTTGCCCAAAACGTTATATTGCCACGATTCAAAGAAAGAATAAACAAGGGAGCACGAAGAAACGCATTTGAATGGACCCGAATCGATCTTTGGGGCTGGCGTTATTCGTCATGCTCTATAGCTTGATGTGCTGCGCATTAAATAACAATTTTACTCACTCCGTTGGGTAAACTTATGTCATATCGAAGAAACTCGTTAAAAACCATCGATCAATGAATAATTGTATAAATAAACGATCAAAAGATTAGGAAGGACATGAGAAGAATTGACAGTGGATACAAATAAAATTGGAAACAAACACTAGAATACAATACTAACGAGACCGAGTAAGCGCCTTTATTCGGACCGCCGCTTAATTTTAACCCACTGTATTGAACTACTTAACACGCACAGATAAATCCTCTTCGCTCACCGAACATTTATCGAAAACCCGAATTGTCTCGCAAGCCAATCGTTGGAAAAATAAATAAGTTGGAAATTCATAGAATATCAGGTTTCCCTGCTGGATCTTTCCGTTTTTTAGTCCGCGAACGAAACCGGGTAAACAGCGTCGTTAGTTATCCCGGTATCGCCCGAATCGGGCGAGAACATTTGGACAAAACAATTGAGGAAATCCGTTTAACCGTCGAGGAGCTAAGTTCTTTAGTTTCTCGGGTATCTCGTTTTCCGCGGGCAGCACGGAAGAAACGCGACGCGGACAACCGGTCGTTAATTATCCTTCGTATCCTGGCGACATAAAGGAAAAAAGAAAAGGAAAACGTTCCGGAACGATTTCGTCGGCGAACCCCAGGTTTCGAAAATATGCGGCCGTTTTTCCGGCGCTGAACAATAAAACGAGCGACGAGTTTTCGTGTCCGAGCAATAACGTGGTCGCGTCGGAGGCGGAGCAGCGTGAAAGTATCCGGAGGGCACCCCGCCCATTAAACACGAACCTGTCGTGAAAAGAGGCAACGAATCCCGTCGGATTGCCGTCGATCTTTTACGTAAATCTTCCCCGGATCGTGGATTCCGATCCGCCGCGAGCCCGCACGCTGCTGATGAATATAAATTCGAGCGTGGTTTACTTTTATCTAATTATTCCGTCGTAACTCAACGCTTAACGAGGCTGCGCCTTCACGAGAGAGGCTCCGGGTCGAAAAGGTGCTTGCCTTCCTCGAAAAAGACCAGCGCTATTCCGAAATTGTTTTTTCTCCTCTGTTCATTGTGATCGTTAACTTACTGATTTGTGCGAGTACTCTCTGCAGAGATACGAGTCGCGCAAATTAATGAAACAGAGCCTTTTTATATAAGATCCATTCCGTTAGATCCATACGTAGTGTAAAATACATACAATTTATCATGAAAGGAGAATTACAATCGATGTTATTCGTCTCTCAATCTGCTAATGTACTTGTCCAAAATTGGAACGCGATAGGAAAATTCTAAAGGAAGACTCGCCGAATCAATTGTTGATTAGACGTTCTGGCGTTGGCCAGCTCAACAGGGGATTATTTCTATGGATGACCGAGCAAATTCGTACAAAGCGAAGTCGTTTATAAAACGTCGAGCGTTCGTCTCTCGGCAACGAAATTTCTCTCGGACTTTGCTGATAAGCGACTGACTTGCTGGCTTTGGAAACACACTTTGCTGACCCTTTTTCATCAAGGATTCGCTCGATTCCCTTGACAGTGGCGATTTGTAAAAATTTGTGGAATCTAGAAGACGATCGTCGCGTTCGACAAATGTGATTCAACACTGTAACCTCTTACCTGCGGAATTTAGTTTTAATAATCCCCCACAGAGTGTGGAATTAAAATCAAGCAATGTCAAGTATACGCGTCGAACGCAGGGCAAATGGTCCTGTTATAAATTTTACGAAAAACGAGGAAGGATTACATTTATATTTGATAAAAAATTAACAATTCATTCTTGAAAAGGTTACTGTTATTGCACCGCAATAGAGATTTGGATTGACGTGTATACGTGACGTGTCTGTAGCCTGGTCGCCTCAAAAATTACTAAAACGCAAAACAACTTAATGAAACAAATCGATTATCTACAAGTAGAACATCAATTAAGTGTTTTGACTAATGTTTGAAAAAGTCCTTACTATTGTATAAGGAGGCAAATTAGTTCTTAAATTGGTTAACCAGGCTTCCCAGATTTTTAATACATACGTTAACATAAAAACTAGGAAGCAATTAACCAATTTAATATTAAGGACTTTTTCGATTATCTTGCATTTTGTGAATTTGTATCGCCGAATACATGCCACTTTTGAAACACTCGGCACTCAAAGTGTTAACGGAAGATGGCGAGCAGAATAAGAACCGCGTGTCAAAATCACCGGCAAGTTTCGAGGCGTTAATGGCGCGAGTCCGGCGCAGATATCGCGTAATTAATCACGGGGTGGCGCGGCGTGTCCTTAAATAATCCTCTAGGGAGGATCGAAGATCGGTCGGGATCAGATGCAAATCAGATTCATTAGCGTTAAGCCGTGCGGGGGCGGAGGGCGGAGCCGATGTCGGCGGACCCTTCGACGTAAACACTGCGTCAACCTCCGACCCGGCTACCCGAGGGTTGTTATTGCGCGGTTGCCCCGACCCGCCACCTCCCCGCGACCCGACATTCGTCTCCTTGGTGAATACGTGCACCCTCTCGAGATTCTTCTTTTACGGCCTGCCACGTACCCCTACGATCCTCGTCCTCTGCACGAACGTACGAGAAAGCGCGTGCGATTCCCTTCGAATAAACGACTATTCATTTTCAGTGGCTCCGAGCATGAATTTTTTACAGGCGGCACATTTTTGTCCGCTGTAAAAGTTCTTTGCGATTTCAATTTACTTCCCAGCAAATCAAAATTTTGCCCCAGCAATATTCCATTATCGGTTTTGAATAAGTAATTTTTACACCTCGGTGTCCCTCGGTTGTCAAATTGACGCAGTGGTGAAAAATCGATGAAACAACGAAGTAAACATTTATTTTTCAATGTTTTTCTATTCAGATTGATGAGTTACATCTTCATTTTACATTTGCTCTTACATCTTACATTTACATCTTCAACGTTACGTTTACACGATCAAGTCACGAAGTTTCGGGGGGCATATCTACAAATAGCAGACCAGTGTAACTTATTTCGGGAAAACTGTGTCAATCGACACGAGAGACGGATGAGGGTTAACATGATTTTTCGAGCACCTTTTATCGACATTCCGCAACATGAAAGCTCGACATACAGGGTTAACGTTCGAGCTTCGAATCGACGTCAGCGACGACGTGTTCAACAGTTTCCACAGGCAGCCGCGGTATACTTTATTAAAAAAGGGGTGGACGACTCGATCAGGCTCCCAGGCAACACAACGGTAACCGTGCGCAGTCGATCATTCGTAATTTAATTAAAAACTGAATCGTGTTCCGTTGTTGCGGGTGATCTCGGCCGGTCCCACCCTCTTCCTCATTTATCGTTCACCCTCGGTCATACTTTCGATATTAACGCGCCGCAATGACGCCGGGGATCAGCCGCACGTGCTACTAGGTAACCACTCGAATTAGAACCGGCACGATATGGAATAACTCGAGCAAAACCCACAGAGGGGGACGGTTTCCGCGGAGTTGAACGCTGAAACACGTAAACAGTGGATGAAATCCTGGAAAACGGCGAGTCACGATCTTTTCAACCGGGATCGATTTCTCGGTAAATATTTGATCGTGCCGGGATCGTTAATCCGAATGCACGATCGTGACCGCGCGTGCTGCCGTCTAAATGGCTTTCGAGGGGCTAAACGAGCGGCTTTACACGTGTTTGCCAGTGGCTTCCGGTTTTGTTTGCTTAGGACCGGCGCGATCCGCTCGGTTTCAGCCGCAGACGGAGAAACGCGGAAACCCAGAATCCTGCAACGTTCTTAACACGTTCGATTTTCGGTACGGTGGAACGATATGGGGGACGAAGGGGGCCTCGGGGGCACGTGGCCCCTCGACGATGAATTAAAATCGCGGCGGGTCAACGCCGAATATTCCACACTTAATCACGCCGCTTGACACGCGGGATTACATCGCGTATAATCGGATAGAATGCCGTATATTAGATTTCGTGGAGATTGAAACTATCTTCGGCCTCCCTGCGACGATTATTAGATATTAACCCTTCGCGCGTCTTGCTCGAAGAATATTTAGTAGGCTCGACGACGGAGGGGCATTTATTCACTGGAACACTCGCAAGTTTCCTTTTCGCCTAAAATAGACTCCAAGTGAGTTGACAACCATTTTTGGCAACCTCGGCTCCCTTTTTATATTTATATACTCTCAAGCCGATGCGATGATAAAAGTCAAATACTTTAAAACGATAGGCGACTATCCGAATGTTTTTGGCCAACGCAAACCCCTTCGCCTACAGCTTACAATATCGTGTGAGAGACGTGGCGAGAAATTCGTGTAAAAAATAAGAGACACGAGCCTGAACCGTGGTACTTCGATTGGAATAAAGGTAAGCAACGCGAGTCAGGCCTCGTGGTTCCACAGTGGTTGTTGTTGATTGTGGTTCGCGCCACCGTGACTTAATTCATGAGGGAAGGGGTTAAAAAGAAACAGAAGATAGTTTTCAAGAAAGCGGCAAGGGAACGGATTAATCGTACAGAATCAACAATGCCACGAGTATAAATTTCCACGCCGGTGGCGTGTTCGCACCGTAAAATTCTCCAACAAAGAAGTCGGTGGATCGCTTATTAGCTGGCGCAATAACTCACGCATGAGATATGCGACACGGAATCGAAAAACGAAAAATGAATCGGTCGGTTGAACACGATTTTCCCCAGGATCGTTGACTTTCCACCGTGCCGGTAAAGAAGCCCCGATGCCGCGTTACCCGCACGATTATTTAAATTTATGGGCGGCGTCTCGATCCCGTGAAATCGGGATTAAGGATCGCGGCTGCGGAGGATTACGCTTTCACGGTTCGGGACGCGCGCGGGCGCGCGCGTGTGCGCGAGAGTAGGTATTTACTCTCGCGCTTGTTTTTCTCCGAAAACTAGGAATCCGCTCGGCGGCGACGACGATCAAGTTGTCACGGTTGCGAGATCGTTCGTTTCCAGTTCATAAAGTCCGACGCGGCACAATGCTGGCTAACTAGGCGTGGTTCGCTTTGAAGAGGGTCACCCGGGTACATTATACGGCGGCGGGTACACGCCTGTGTGCGTTGGTACCTTGCGTTTCACACCCGGCAACATCTTTTGACAGGTTGATACCGTGGTTGTGCCGAGCACGATGCAACGCGTGTCAGGGGCCGCGATGCTCTCTACCTCTCCTGTCCTGGCAGCGCACCGGTCGGGTCCCGCGAGAGACAGTGAACCTTTTAGCCGAAGACTCGCCGAGCGGTTCCCCTGGTTAATTACTTCTTGCCCGATACCTGCCCGACGAGGTACTCTTCTTCGTCGTTAACACACTCCGCCGCGACTTACTTCGCAGCGACCGTACCCTGACGTGCAATCCCATTTTCCATGCTCGCTGTTTGGAGATTGAACTTCGAGATTGCAATACCCGTGTTTCGGCCACCTCGGTGTGCACCTCGATGATTAACCCTTGTGTCGATACCTGGGTATCTGACTTCAAGCACGTTCATCGCCCACTCGACGACCACAAAAATTCAGATTTCTGGTGTTAACACGTTATCTACTCCTGGTTATCCCATAATTCTTGCAAACCAACACCTCGCCCAGAACAACGAAATCCAATAATCTCATTTGGGATTATTATTCGTATAGAAGTTGGTTTTTAATGCAAATCCTGTAAATACCGTGGGTCGTACATTTAGCAGAGTATGTCTCTGTGGTTGTCAGGAAGAACGCCGCATGTCGCGTACTTTCACTTTCGAGATATTACCGTTTAAAGTTTCGATCGCTAATGCTTTGACACATGACATTGGTTAAATTGCATTGCTTTCGGAGCTTTTCGAATTTGTTTTCATGACTTTTTTTCTGGTAAATACGTAAATCCCATACTCCAACGCTCAATTAATGCGTAAACTGAAATTTTTCGGAATTGTGACACGCGTCGTTTTTCCTTAGAACCACAGATCTGTCACTGCAGAAATAAATTTTTACGTCTCGAGAAGTAAATTTGTCACCGAAATACAAGCTACGATACGTGGCATGTGTCAATTTGTTTTTAGAATTCACGCGTTCTCGAGTTGAAAATCGCTCGGTGACCCGCAGGAATACGGTCCGGGTGCCGTTCTGTCTCCGGATCCTCCTACCTCGCTCAGAGGCCTTATCTCTGCCCTGATCTCCGCCATTCCGCGTTTCCTAGCGCGCATATACATGCGTACACCGACAAAGTGACAAGTTTTATCGGGCCCGGTAGATCTCGATAGCGGGATGATGTATACGCGTGGGCGTGGCACCTCCGAGGACCAAATTATAGTCCTGCGATGGACGCGAGGATGCCGGGATGGCACCGGGTTAGAATCTGCCGGACCCACCCTTTCCATCCCCCGGTCCTCTTTTCCCCGAAGTCCTATTTTTCCCGGCGAGTTCTTCCCGGCATTGTTTGGCCCGATGACAGGTGTTTGTTCTCGAATCGATCTCTCTCCCGTGCTCGTTCTCCCTCGAGGCTACGGTTACCGTTCTCCGGCATCGAGCAACGATTTTCATTGCTTCGACGGCGTTTCGCCATTAGCATCGGCGCCGAATGGCCATCCACGGTCCACCGTCAGAAGCAGACGCGGCGCAAAAACCTGCCAGCCTTGTTACTTCTCTCCCGATGACGTACCTCTCTTCGTCGTAATCTTCCGCGCTGAGAAAACCCGATGACATTTTTCTTCGTCGCGGCATTTCAGCGCGGCCGTACGCCCGTTAATTCTCCTCCGATTATATTATCTGCGATGTTATGGCGCGCGTAAACCCGCCCCACGACCATAAACATCGTCGGCCAGTCTTCGCTCTTTGGGAAAAGAATTAAATATTAAACCTTAACTAGGGAGCCGGACGTTGCTGCACCTACTCAGTTCGGCTTTCTCGAATGAGTAAAACGATTTTATCCATAAACTGCTTATTTTACAACATCAGACTAATGTGTTTGGTAGGTGTTTCCTACTGGAACTGCTGTGAATACTCTATGTCATCAAAACGTCCGAGTAAGAAAAGATAATTTTAACTATGTATAAACTGATTATTTACGTCGTTTCACAACAAGGAACAAATGCGTTTGACAGGTGTTTTTTTTACTGGAACTGCTGTTCATACTCTGCGTCGCCAACACGCCTAAATAAGAAAGGATCATTTTCACTATGTTTAAAGAACAAAGAGTCTCATTCGATTGACATCGAGTTGTCGTTAGGTGAACGATGAGGTCCCAGGGAGCGAGGAACCTGTAAACCAGCACCGATCGTCACGAGTTTTGACAAACCCTACTAAGGAGATTAGAAACATCGGCAGCAGCATTACAGCTCGGTTCTCGATTCGACGTCGTCCAACCGATTTCCTGTCATTCACTTTGGATTAGGCGACGAAGAAAGCTCTAGCACCCGTGAAAAGCCCTTTCGAGCCAAGTAACCGATCATCCCGGTTCCTCTTCTTCGTTTTTGGTACGGTTTCGGCCGGCGTCGCTCTCGAGATTTTTGTTTGTTGCTTCTGCGGATTAAGCGCAACCCTACTGGGTTATTCGGTGCTAAGATCCGCGGCGACTTTGTCGCCGTGGGCGAAAGAATGATCCATTCTGCTTTTCCGGCCGGGATGATCGCGATGACGGGCCCCGGCGTCGTCGTCGTCCTCGTCTACGCATTCCCTTTAACGGGATCCAGCTAGCACCCGGCTGAACCAGACCAGAACACTTTGCTCGCGGAATGCGACAATTATTCCGTATTCCTGGAAAGGAATCGTGCGCGAGCACAGCCGGCAAATTCCAGCTGCTCTCCTGCAAATGAATCTTTTTATCAATGGTCGCGGACGGCTGAATAAAAATATAAAACGAGTCTCTCCTTTCTTACTTTTCGCACAGCTGTATTCGCCGCGCGAGCATTCGCCGCGGAAGATATGCGGCCTCGGGATCGTTTCACGTCACGGCACGGTCGTCGTTCGACCCATTCGATCATGTGTTTCTCGGTTCAATAGGGTCTTTATATGTCTAGTATTATTTCGGATCTTTATAAAAATTGTTTCAACGAATTGTTCGGAAGAGGAGTCAAAAGGAGTTTCATTATCTCTTGAATGATTTTTGATATTTTTAAATTCTACAGTGATAGGATAAAAGAATAAGATTCAACACGTTCTACCTTCGTGCTTTCACACGTAATTGTTGATATCTGAAACTCGATAGAAATTTCGGCAAGAAGAACAGTATTATTACAATATTTTCTATCCCAAAACACTTGCTGAACGAATCACTTTTTTAGCATCCCTCCAGTTAAGGGTTGAAAAGCAAGATTCAACGCAACAAAGCGAAATTCAACATCAAAGACGAACGGTAGAAATCATTCTCACCGTGCAGACTGCGTTTACTGTCACTCTGTCGCAAGTTAATGCGAAACATATTCTTCTTGGCTGCTTTCTCCCGGGTCTATCGATGCGAAGGGCGATCGAGGGCGCGGCGGCACGGACACGAAGAAAGAAAGAAATCCATGGAAATAGTTGTCCGTTGAAAAAGACGAGATCCAACGAGACCACCCCGAGGTATGCGGTAGCCGGGGCATTCTTGTATCTTCGCAGGATCTCTGTGTTTTACAAGCCAGCTGTGTATCGTCCTGCATTGTTGGTCCTTTATGTACCGCGTGCTCGGTCCGCTCGAGTGGTTCGGCTTGACTTCGCGCTGTTTGTTCCCTGGGTTCGTAGAGGAGAGGTTTCCCCGTGTACGCCGTCAGGATCATCCTCCCGCTTGTCGGCTTAGCTTTCCAGGATTACAAGGATTTCTTTATTTTCCTAGCCGACCTCTAGTGTCTCTCTCCTCTCACCTCTCTCTCTCTCTCTCTTTCTCTCTCCCTTTCTCTCTCTCTCTCTGTGTGTAGTCGTCTTGTCCGTTCTTCATTCCGGATGATCGAGCTTCTTCTTCCGTCGTCGACCGATCCTTGTTAGCATTCGACGATCTCGTCGGACAACAATGCGCGCCGCGTTTGACTTCTTCGCTCCGTTTAAGGACACATTTCTCGTCCCCGGACGATTCCTTAAATATCGAAGGTAACGGGTAAACGATCGAGAAGCCGATCGATCGAGACTGGCTCCTCGCGAAAAAAGCGGCTCGAGCTACGAATGGGATTTCGTTAACGAGCCCAGCTCGTAAAACTGCTCCGCGTATTTAAATTCCGCTGTTCTTTTTCTTCCTCCCTCGACGATCACCGATGTGTGAGAGAGACACAGCGGAGACCGTAACGATCCGCGAGGATCGACGTCGACGTCGATCCCGTTTGCACGTTCGCGCGCGCAGAAAACGATCGCGGCCGGAACGACCGCGGAAGCGAGGCAACGCAACGGGCTCTCGAACCAGCCCGAGCGCAGCCTGTGCACGAGATAAACGAGAAACGTGCAACAGGCGTGAATGAAACAATGGCGGGCCACGTGTCGACCAATCGCAGGACAGCCAGGAGTCCTACCCTGCGTGCAGGATCCGAGGCTAGGTGGAGCCTGCCGCGGTAGATCCGCGCGATCCCCCGATCGTTCGGCTCGTGGATCCTCTTCGGAGTCCTGCCCGGGACCATTTTATGCTACTTTCCTCTCGATCTTCTGGATACTCTGCTATAGGATCCTTTATCCTTCAAATCGACCTTAGGTGTCGCAGACGTTTTTTCAAGTCTACCTCTACGAAAAGACGGCGTTTTTTTTATGTTATTACATTTTTAGCATTGTATACTCTTCGAAGGATTCTGGTTCTAAACCTTTGAAAATTCTTCATCGTCCTTTGACAACAGGTCCTAGTGTGAGCCAAAATATGTTTGAGGATACATATGTATTATCGTTTGCTCTATATGTAACGCGATAGCACATGATGTCACGTAGTGTGGTACCAGCGTGTTTCAACTTTAACTCTCGCTCGTTTCCGTAAATAATCTTCTGGAACAAGGTGATTTACAGGATATATGAAAAGTGTATGTAGGAAGTCGAGCCTAAAGATTCGAACGACGATGGTTGAACTACGTAAAAACACGTTTTTTGATCTAACTGGTCAGCGGTTGACCGCCGACAGTTAGATCCGAAAAGGTAAATACGCGATGGGTGAACGACCGAGCAAGCGAGTGCGAATCATAAATAAGAAAGAGAGCACAATAACTTATATATTTTGCGAGGTAGGTCAGTCAGGGCAGTCTTCAGAGAAATTGACGAGTAGAGACAGTTTTTTTAAAAGAGAACACGAGACAAGATTTTCTGATTATAAGAGTTAAAGAGTTTTTTAGATTAAGAGAACACGAGTACACGAGACACGAAGTAAGACGAGACAGCGCAATATACTACATTGAATGTATCTCTGTAATATTTAATAAAGGATTTTCAATCAAATCCACATTGAACCTTCCTGACTCTACGTGTATACAGTTTGACGTAATCGCTCAATGTACCTGGAAGATGCTGAATCAGACGGACCTTCGAATTAGATCGTAGAAGCTACTTTCAGTAAATTCAAACTTTTAACAGAGCATACGCTTGTTTATTCAGATTCGTTCGGAGAATCCTGAAGATTCAGCGGTGTAGATTCATTGTCCTCCGAGTCGATTTTATAGGGAAACTGTAGAGTCCAGCTTCCAGGTCACGTGCACGAGGAAGGAAGTGCAGTTTGACAAACTCATTAGTCGAGCTACCGGTGTTCTATCCGGGCCCAGTTAAGGAATGGCTACATCGTATCTAGCCACGGAGCGCATCGTTCTGCGATGCCCGCGATGATGGAACAGATAACGCCGTAGTCGCCTAAGCTGTGCATGCGTGCACAACGTCCATGCACGCCGTTGTAATTGATCGACATCAAGGGGGTACATCACCGGCAGATGTTCGAACGCGCCCTCACCTCCATCTGTCTCTTTCATAAAGAGTCTGCCGTTGCGTTGCATTACGTTGCGTTGCGTTGGTGCGCGGGGCCCGTTCGACCCGCGACTACATACCTGTGACCGACGACTATACGGGGTGATTTCAGAGTTCCATTCACCGCTGATAACGTAATTGAATTTCGTAGGGGAGACGGAGACGGTGACAGGGTGAAAAATCGCGCTGGACCGCGTGGAGAATCGATGCTCGATCCGTGAGGACCGGAGCTGGGTAAAATAGTATTGTAAATAGTTAATAGTAAATAATCATATTTATTTTAAAGTATGCGTACAACTTTAAGAATAAAATATTTTATTTGATACAGTAATTTTTGAAAATAGTATTATATTTTATTTCAAGAATATTGGAAATATTTGTGAATTCTCTTTATTTTCAAGTTCAATTTTAAATATTATTGCTGAAGGCGATGGTTCGAATTCAATACATTTATGAGTACAGTTTCCTAACGTTAAGATACGCTATATGTTTACGCGATTTCCCACGAAGAGTCCACAAAAAGATATCTCAGCTCGCCGTGAACGAAGTG
The DNA here is from genome assembly GCA_028455805.1 of Lasioglossum figueresi. Lineage (NCBI taxonomy): Eukaryota > Metazoa > Arthropoda > Insecta > Hymenoptera > Halictidae > Lasioglossum > Lasioglossum figueresi. The sequence continues at coordinate 7,084,544 of CM052192.1, read as the reverse complement.
TCACAGCCAACAGAGTCCGAGCTTGCGACTTCCGACCCACCCGTTAGATCTTGCAAGTTCGGACGCAGCGGCCGGTGCGCTCGCAGGACGAGTATACCTAATAGGCAGCTTTATACGTGAGGCTCAGGCTCGCGATGGGAGGCGTGCCGCGAAAATTGCGTCATTTTTCACGGCACGCGGGCCCGGGCCGATTCAAAAATTCCCGCGCTGCTCCGGGACGGGACACAACAACCGAAGAGGGCCAACAACGGGGGAAGTCCCGGAGCGGGCCTGAGCAGTGCACACGCGGCTACGGTAGTGGAGGATGTGTGTCTTGCTGCGCCCGATAAGATCGCGGGTTTATTAATTAAGCTCTGCAGTCGGATGAGCCTTTTGAATTCCGTTGTAAACACGCATCGGGCCACCGATCGAGCTTGTCCGGGTGTTACGCGCGTACACGGGGACGCCTCTAATTCGATGATCCGCCCAGATCCTTCGACGCGTGAAGCGGATCCGCGCGGACAACCTGTCCGTGACTGTTCCAGGACTCCTTTTCTGTTAAGGAACGGCCGCCCCGGTCGACAAGAATGCGGTGGTATTAACCGAAACTGGTGAACCTTCTCGAGAACGTTCGGCCTCTCCTTGTTTTTAGCAGGAAAATTCTCCTCGATGTTTTAACCCATGTCGCAATCACCGCGTATCCAGGCTCCATTTCCTTATTCGCGTTCAATATTTCTGTCTGATCGTGTCACGAGGATGACAATTATTTTTTTTTTTTTTTTTTTTTTTTTTTTTTTTAGCTCTTTAGGCCCTTAGTTGGGTCCATTTCACTTTACAATTTAGTTTTACAAAGTTGCAAGTTGATGTTACAATAGTACAAGATTTATATAAATAGTTTACAATCTGTGAAAAAATGGTGAATACAAATACAAGCCTTAATATTAGGTTTTGCAATGAGCATGTCAACATTTAGAGGTAGTTGGAAACCCATTTTATACAGGGAATCCAGTAATTTGTGCCTCTGAATGTTATACTTTTCGCACTGCCAGATAACGTGGTTTAAAGTTTCATCGCTTTGGTTACAACTACGCTTGCCGTCGGAGATTATATTAAATCGTGCCAATGAAGCAGCCAAATGGTAATGATCCGCCCGCATTCTGATAAGCCTGAGGAGCCTTGCCTCCTGATAATTTCCACAGAATTCTCTTTGGCCTGATTCTTGTATTTTTCATATATATCTGTAAAAGGAACCTTCGGAAAATCCAAGGAAGACGAGGAAGTAGCCAATTTGGCTGCCTTATCCGCCTCCTCGTTACCCTGAATACCAGAGTGAGATGGAACCCATTCTAATTTAACATGGTTGTTTTGTTTATTTTTAATAAAGAGATTATATTTCCTTTTGATTTCAAATATGTATGGATTGGTCTTTATATTTACAGTGGGGGATTGTAATGCCATTAAACAACTAAGAGAATCCGAAAAAATAAGGAAGTTGTGATTTTGGTGTTCTGATATAATTTCAAAGGCATCGGATAAAGCTAAACATTCGGCAGTGTAGATAGAGGCAAGAGTGTTTATGGAACGCGTATCGTCAAATTCAGATCTGGGCATAGGCAGGCGGAAGCGACACAATTAGACCCCTTAATTTTACTACCGTCGGTATATATTTTGTAGGAGTTTGTGTTTTCGCGAATCTCATTAAGAATGGTTAACGGGTTATTGGTATCCTTGACGAGAAGGCCCGGAGAAGTATCTATGGGTATGGAAGTTGTACAGGTCGTAAAGTCATAGCTGTAGACATTTAAGCTATCCCGTGAATCTATCGCATCCGCTTCTACCACCGATATAATACATTTGCAAATAATCCTGTGTTTATTGGAGGGTTTTTTCCTTTTAAATAAGTCATAAAATTCTCTGATGTAATTATAAGTGAGAGAATTACGGTGAGCAAGTGCCTTGGACAGGAAACAACAACCTAGGTAAACGGCGCGTTCCCTTATATACATCAATTTAGATTCCCCGATAAGGATATTGGTCGGAGTGGTCACCAGGATGACAATTATCATTGTTGATCTATCCTTTCATAGTTTATTAAAACTGGCCGGAAAGCTGACCAGAATGTGATTTCAAAAAGTTTGTCCGAAACGAAAAGCTTTACTTTGTTAAAATGGTTAAAATATGTGTAAGGAACAGTATAGATGTTTTTTCATTTATTCATTCGCGACTTACACTTCATCGAAAGCGAAGATATTTGATAGCACCACTGTAGAGGGTTGATATTCAGAGAGCGGTAGAGTGTTGTTGAAGTTGAGGACGGTTTCGGAGCGGTGCCAAAGCGGAGCACCGTGTCTGTGGATCGCGGCGGATCATTATGAATTTCGTGCGGTTTCCCCGGCGTAATAAATTAGTCAAAGACGCTCATCAATTTTATGACGGGAGTCCATAGAGAACCGATGCCTAAAACATCGGCCGTCCGGGGCACACTGCCACGGCTCTGGATAGCCTCGAACGTGATGGATGATTTTTCTTTCCCATATACGCGTCCGAGAGATCGGGGGCCCCGGTCCCGACGATCGTCTCTCTGCTCTCTGTGGCTCTCATTTGCGCACATACCTGCACAACCACCCACGTCAGTGTAACCGTGCCCGTTCACAGTGTGCACAGGCTTTTGCTCGCGAGCGTGCGCACACGTTCCGCAAGCCCCAGACACATTAGCGAGCAACGGCCGCGATTCATGAATAATAAGTGGCGCGAACCGACTCTGTTTTGATCCTTGTACCAGTTAGCTCACCCGCGGACGATACGGCAAACCCGAACCTACCCGGTTTTCTTCCCATTAACCGACCCGCGAAGAGTCAATTGGATAGCTCCTCGGCAACACCTCGTTCATCTTGATCGCTTACCGCATCTATCGGTTGCTACGACTTTTTGTTTCATCCTTTCCGGTAAAGACTAGATTTTTTAGCATCCTCTTCTTGTCGAAGTTTCTGGAAACAACTGTTAGATCGTTCAACGAAATGCTGGGTTTCGAGTCTCTTTCTCGCCTACTCATTCCGCGAGCGTACATGAGATCGTGAAAGTAGCACGACTAGAAACAGAAGAGTCGATTCTTATTTGAAGCAGCATGTTGGAAACTCGAAGATGCTAGGCTTGTCCGTAAACCTTCGAACCTAAAAGAAGAAGTATAGAAGGAGCTATCGTACAATGTCGGGAGACAACCGATTGGAATCCATGCTCCCGGTTTTAGCGTCGAATTGCCTGAATTATATGTTATTTGCCGGGAAGACCACCCATCAGGCTCGTCCAATTATGCCGGTCGATTCCAGGGGAGGATCGATCTACTTGGCCACCTAGCGTTAACGGCGTCGATCGTGCTTTCCAGTGGAACCAGCGTAGCAGGCCGATGGAAGGATCGTTTCCACCGACTGTGTATTTGCATACACGTCGATCTCCGGAGCCGTGAGCGGATCGTTATTTTCGGGCCGGTCTCGCGATACAATATTCATAAGCGATCCTCTATCGTTCGCACGATCACCGGGCCCGATTGTTTTCCGTGTGCTCGCGCGCACCCGTTCCTTTCCAAAGGACGTAGATAAAGGAGTGGGGAGGAGCGTGGAGAGAGGGCGAAACGGGCCCTAAAGGACCAGCGGAGCGGACCCTACGGGCCCCGAGTTTTACACACGTAAGGAGAGGATCGATATATCGGTATACGGGCGGAGGAATGATAAATGGCTGTGTCGAGAGATGCGCGGATAACATAATGAGACGTATTGTGCCGGCGAGGGACCCACGGAGACCGGGCCCAGAGCTCTCCCGAGACTTTCTGGGGCCTTGAAAATTTCGCCGGGCCACGGAGACGCGCTACCCTCCCGTCTTTCCGGGAACTGCGTTTTTCTCGACGGAACCGAGAGATTTCCTGACGCAACCGACACGGGTCGACGGGCCAACGGATTCTGCGAAAACGTGCCTGCGCCTCCTTTTCCCACGTGCCACGATTTTCCGACGAAAAGAACGGCCAGACCGCGAGCCGAATCGACCGCAACCGCTCTCAACGATTCGAATTGTTTCCGACCGCTGCTCTCGGACATTGACGAGGTTCTCAGCTAATTTTGGAAAATTCTGTGGCGTGTAAACGAACGTAAACGTGGCCTATGATTTCAGTGCATTTTAATGTGCCTCGCAAGGAAAATTGTAAAAATTGTCTGCACCTGTGACAAGATAAGGGGGTCACATAAAAATTGATTCCTCTTCGTAATAACTTCAATAGGCTGTGTGGCACGAGTAAAATATCGATGAAAGTGTTACAAGGATATTTTGCCGGAGGCAAGTGCTGCGTGGATGCGGTTTAGCGGTAGCGTCTCGCGAGCGAGGTGTGCGGAGAAATTGCCCGAGTCACGCGTGAATGCGGAGCTTCCGGTAATTAATAGCGCAGTAGCTTTGTGCGGGGTCGATTAAGGTGAGGCGTACCGCTGCGACAGATCGGTTACCCCGTCACTCGGCAACGGGAGTCTTCTTGCGGGCTGACCTATTGTCTTCGTGGCGAGAGGTGTTCCGCGCGCAGTTTGTCATCTCGGGAACCGCGGCGGGCGGCGCAGCACCGCGGCGCGGCGCTACGGTGTCCTCTCGGCAATGATTTCTATTTGTAAACGTTTTGCCAATACTTTCGGTGCACGGCGGGTAGTCGGGCCGATACGATCGAAGACACCTTATCCGAGTGACCTCGAAAACACACCTCGTAATTGCAGCAAAACACCCGGGAGAAAATGAGCGAACTATCTGCGCCGGTCGATCTGTGAAAGTAGCTGAAACCGAGGAAGAACGTATATACCGCGCGCGCGGAGTCAAAAGCCCGAGGTGATTCGTCACCGACGATGAGAGCCTGGGTCTCGGGTGACCCTTTCCAGGTGGTTGCTGCCTCTGTGCAGTTAGGCAACGTCAAAGTGTGCTCGCTGTTCGAGAGGATCCGGCCGGTTATCGACTGGTCGTCCGTTTGGGGTATGTCGTAGCATCCCCTGTGACCAAGAAAGATGACAGGTTACGGCACAAGGAGGTCGTGACGGGTCGCTTGTTCCTCGAAGCGATGACAGAGGCTTCCTTGCCCGGCGTCACCTCATCCTTGAAGTATCCATCTCTCTCGCTCCCTCTCTTTCTCGTTCCCTCTCGCTCTGTTTTGCGAGGGTGGATGACGAAGAAGGAGGAGGAGGAGGAGGAGGAGGAAGAGGAAGAGAAAGCGTTGGTCGACGCTGGTCGAGAGAGGGTTGCCGAGCGCAGGGGTGAAACGTAGAAGTTGGAGGTTAGGCTAGGGGTTAGATAGGATAGGGAGTGTCGTCATGGCTACGCAGCAGGGGGCGGGGCAATCGATACACCCTCGCCTCACGCACTAAGCACACGCAATGCGTTTATAACACAATGAAACAATGACGACCGCCGCGAGGGAAGGGTGTTAAGGGGCTAGAAGGGAGGCTGCCACTGCCGTGGGTGCAATCGCGCCTTCTACTTCCGAATGTACGTCTACGTATACTCTCTTGCGCGTGCACACAGATACGTATACACGCGATGTCCTACCCTGTTGCCAGTTTATGCCGACGGTGTTCGACGATCGTCGACGATCCTGTTTGTTTCGGCTCGTTTTTCACGCGTATCTGTGACAGCGATCTATGCGGCAACGATCGATTCGCGTTCGTCGTTCTCATCCGGGCATATAATTCGTAAATTTTTTCCCCTGTCAGAGAAGACGTTCGCTTAACGACGTTGATTTTCTTTTAATCTTCTGTTTTTTTCCTTCGGACCTCTCTCCCACCTTATTTCTTTTCTTTCATTCTTTCTGGCTCTGTCTTTTTGGCTCGTTTGAGCGTGTCGATCGTGAGAAATCAGCGCGAGCGCGTCGGAGCAGAACGACTTCTAGAAAGCGTGAAGCATAAGGAGCAGCCCGAGTAAATTGGCTAATCGGTAGACAAAAATCGGTTCGCGCGCACAGCCATCAGGCCTGCCATTGTCATTTCCGAGATCCGGGGATCCTGCTAAGCCAGCACGAAGAACTTTCCACAGCCTCGTGCAACGAAAGCGCATTGTCCCTGCGCTCCGAACAAACCCCCTTTCCTTCCTCTCTCTCTCCCGCTTCTTCTTTCCCGCTTCTTCTCTCCCGCTTTTGCTGCTTCGTCGTCTCCTTGTTCTTCCTCCTCCTTCTTGTGTTCCTCGTCTTTTCTTTTCCGCCGGACTTCGAGAAGATTTTCGACCGTTTCATCTTGCGGCAGCGAAGCAACAATGCGAACCGGCGCAGCCGACAATAGCCGAGAACCACCTGAAAACTTACTCGGACAATGAGCCCTCGAGAGTGTATCATTCGGCCGTTTATGAGCTCGCGCTCGTTTATCATTACACCGCCAGACATTTTTCATCGCCGCACCGTCGCGGAACGGATGGCGATTTCGGGAATACGATTCCTTTCTAGCGGTTTCGAAACCCGCAAAAGCGCTTTTGGTTTTCGTAGAAACCACAATTCATCGAGTAAAGCACAACCCTTTCGATCCTCGCGCTTCTTCAACGTTTAAAGTAACATGTAACAGTAATATTTTTATTATTTTCACCGATCGGTTTCTGATAAATTCTCTTATACACAGAAGCACCGTGCACACTCTCAGAATGTTCCACCAACTCCTATCGCTCCACCCTCACCATTTCCTCTCGAGTTCGTTTGTGCGACGCACCTTCGCAAGGGCAAAGGAGTCAGCGTCTTCGGAGAAAATTCGGGAATGACTGTGACAACAGAGGAGTCGAATCCCCGATAGTTTCGCGAGCAAATTTTCAAAGTGCCGCTTTCCCAGCGGGCAGAATCCCGCGAGCCGAGTAGCTCGCGTACCAGGAGATCCGTGCTGGTTCGTGATTCATGGGGCAGCGTGCCTTAACCGGTGATCACGATAATAGAAAGTTATCTGGCAAGTCGTAGATTGACTCGAAGATACATTCGTACGTACGATAGGATCGGTTCGAGTGGACGTGGGGGTGGTGGATTGTCGTGAGTGGAGGGGTTAACAAAGGACAGAAGGTGCAAAGGTGAGGCGGTTCGCACGGTGTGATCCAGCTGGAAGCGTTTTACGCGACTCCGGGGCCCCGGGAATCGTCTTTGTCGTTGTCGTCGTGGACGATCGTCACGAAAACTGAAAACGAGCGAGAAAGAGAGCGAGATGGAGGGAGGGAGAGAGAAAAAGGAAATCATTAGGCGTCGGAGCACAGCGTAGCTCTCGAGGAACGCAATAACTCAGGGGATACGCTTTCTGACACCCGGAGCAGGACGAGAGCTGTTGCCCTGGGCCCGAGCGCACCTGTCCAGGTAGGTGGAGTTGCGTGTAGCTGGTGTTCCAGGAATTTGCGGCGAGGAAGGCTCCAGCCTGTCTGCCAGGATCAGGATCATCAGGATCGTCAGTTTTGTCTAGGAGCGGTCCTCTGTGGGGGTCGGCTTAATGAGTTTTTGCTGGAACACCTGAGACCTAGGCTCTCGCTGGCCCTGGTCTCTCGTGCTCCTGAGTCCCCGGTGGACCCGCGACGAACCTAACTCGCGGGAATCGACGCGGACCCCGCGGAACCGGGCCCCGTTGAATCGTATCTATGATCTTCTTCGCGGACGCGAAAGCGTGCCGCGGCGCCAGACGTTTATTACACGGCGCGTACTTTTGTGCAGCGTGAAAGATGTCCCGACGCCGTCCCCGTTCTCCTCCTCCCCCTCCTCCTCCTCCCCCGCTAATTTTATTATCACCGTATAAATTCAGGGCGACAAAGACTTTACATTCATTTCGGGGCCCTTACACGACGTAAAAGAGATATTACGAGCGATATCGTGCAGGAACACGCATGGTGTGTGGCCAGATCGCGTTACGATCCGTACCCTGGGACATTCATTTAAAACGTCATCGCTTCATAAATCAAAGCTCGCTAAGTGCGAGATCGCGCGCTCGAATATCCTCCTCCTCCTCTTCCACGTCTTTCTAGTCCCTCTCGTTCCTCGATCGTTTCGCGATCCCGTCCTACCGACGTCGAACGTTCGCGGCTACCGCGCGTGATTTACCGTATCGTTTAGCCGTGGATCGACCGCGGTCGATCAAATTAGACGACCGCGCCGATCGATGTCTCCTCCTTCGCCGTTTCGATCGCCTTGCCACCAGAGAAACAGCAGTCTCGTGTGGTCGGATTAGTTTCAAGCACACGACGCCAGCTGAGGCTCCACTAGATTCCTATTGTTGGAGTAATGTTCACTTTGCGTTGCGTCTAGTTAATTTCAGCATTAATAAATTGATATTCTGTGGCATTATTTCGGTGATAATCATTTTTCAGTAACTCTATAGGGTCGATCATGGATGATCCCCCAGGGGTTCAACATTCTCGATCATGAGAAGGGAGATCACTGGCGCAAAGACTAAAAACTTCGCGAATTACTTTTACAAAACCCATGCTGAAATTTGAATCGAGTCACTTTAGCATTGAGAATGGGCTGCATCTATTTGCGAAGAAAGGTAAGACCACTGGCGCGAAGATTGAAAACTTGGCGAATTATCGGCGCGACAAAGAAACGTTGCGAGAGGATGAGATGAGAAACGAAGGGGAGAGGAGAGATGAGAAGAGCAGGCTCGCATCCAGTCCGGTTTTGGAGGCAGGGCGCGGACATGTGGGCCGCGAGAGTGACGGATGGCCACATCGCATTTCGCGGCTCCATATCTCCCCGATTTCGCGGGTGTAATTCCCGTAAAGTCGTTTCGGGGCCCTGTTTCGCCGCCGCGCCGCCGCAGCACAGAACCCGTACGTGGACCTTCCTTCATCGTTCACCCGCTCTCTTCGCCACCCCCATCCCCCCCGAGCTCCTCTGCCATTCCGCTCCGCTCCGCACCGGGCTGTCCGCCTATTTTCTTTTCCCTTGATTTCTGTCCGCGGTCGCCGGCTTTTTATTGGCCGGCGTGCATACCATTAGCCGCCGAACGTTAACAGCCTCGACGACCTCTAGCTTCGTCGGTAATTACCGGATCATAGCCGAAAAGCACACGAGGAACCGCTCACGAGAGCCTGCTCGCGGCCGCTGATGCTCTCAGCTCGTGGGAACCCGGGACATGGGACGCAAGAGCCTTCCCCATGGGACCTTTTCTCTTCGGATCGTGAGTTCCTCACTGGAGATCCCGTTGTTGCGGGAGAGACCGTGTTTTGGGACTTGGAGTAGTTCATAGGTGTTTAGAGGATTCCATGGTGTTTGAAGTCCTCGAAGTCTTAGGATATGGAAGCTTCGAATCAAAAATTGAACTTCTTCAAATTGTAGGATTCCTTGCTAGAGCTATATGATTATGTTCTTGAAGAGACGCGTGTCTGAAGAGATGCTTGTCTATAGAGTGCCCACAATGCCTCACATATTTAAATTTAGTAAATGTATATTGAAATTTCAATTTAGGATAGCGAAGTTTTAAACGAAGACATTGAAACTCGAACGATTTTTTATTCGTGTACCGTTTGTAAGGGGAGAGTGCCAGAAGGAGAAACGAATTCGAAGAGCGGATAATCGATTGTACTTCCTCGCGAGTAATCGAGAAAGAAATCGTGCAGGAAAATTGAACTTCTTTTGGAGGATCCCTTGCTACAGCTATATGATTATGTTCTTGAAGAGACGCGTGTGTGAAGAGATGCTTGTCTATAGAGTGCCCACAATGCCTCACATATTTAAATTTAGTAAATGTGTATTGAAATTTATATTTAGGATAGCGAAGTTTTAAACGAAGACATTGAAACCCGAACGATTTTTTATTCGCGTACCGTTTGTAAAGGGATAGCGGCAGAAGGAGAAACGAATTCGAAGAGCGGATAATCGATTGTACTTCCTCACGAGTAATCGAGAAGGAAATCGTGCACGAAACATGCGGCCCGCCGTCCGATCGGTGTACGCTTAGGGCGGGGTAGCGGGGAATGAATGTGTCAGAAGCAGCCCCCGGGGTCTAATTATGAGTTTGCACAGAGGGTTGGTTAGTCGACTGCGCTACGTTAGGAAGAACCCCATTGACTCATTGACCGAAATATCTTCATTGAGGGACGCATGTGAATTAATTATTGCACCGACCTTTTCCGCCTTGTACATTTTTCTTTTCGAATTTTCAACGAACCCCCTTGACTGACTCGATTGCCACTTCTTCGGACTGCGCTCTCGACCCAACCATTTCCCTATTGTCTAACTTTCAAAGCCACGTAGAAGATATTTTAAACCGTAACCTCGTATAAATAAATTCATATATATATATGAGAAAGATGAAATGTTGCATTGAGAATGTTATCTGTCAGCAAAAGAATTGAATGCCATCAATTTTGCTTATATTCGTCGTTCGCTGTCGTCGGTAAGGAGACGTGGAATCATTTTCCGATGGCGAAGGGTTAAGCAGCGGCGCAAAGGCTATTCTAAAAGTATAATAGCGTCTCGAAAGTGAGGATACGGTAACTGGTTTGGTTTCGCCTTCGAACGACAGATTTATTTCGGCGTGGCTCGGGCAGAGCGTGGCTGCTAGATCGGTTCCTTGATCCTTCGGAACGTCGTTAGGATCTCGTTGCGCTCGGCAAATAAAGGATGCGTAGCGTGGAATAACGCAAAAGGTAGAAAAGAAGATGGGCAGGGGTCAGGAGTCGGCGGAAAGTTCGGCCGGGCAATATCTCGCGGCGTGGACGGACAAAAAGGGACACAATGCCGAGGGCAGGATCGATTCTCCTCGGTCGAGAGGATCACGGGCGCGGGAGGACGAGGCAGGAGGCTGAGAGGCTAAGGTTGAGGTTGCGCTGCAAGGAGAGGGCACCGGGCCACATTGTTGTCGAAACGATGCTCACCGACGGGCTTCGGGAAACAACGAGCCACCGGTCTCCAAAGAAACGTAATTAATCACTTTTCCTTGCGTAAGAAAGGACCGTCTGAGAGCGAGCGGAACAGAGGATAGGTCCAAAAATCGATCTACGAAATTCTCTGAGCTCCAAATCGATAATCACTGTTTAACAAATTAACAAACCCCGAGAACGTTGGAGCTGGAAGATTCTCTCAAGTACAAAATAAATCTAGGCGTCACTTTCGAAGTATTTCACCACGGTTCTCATTTTTAGTTTAAAATAACAAATCTGAGACAGGTCGTTCGACCGACGCGGCGCTGCGCTGGTAGTTTTAGTATTGAAAACCCCGACGTGAACGCCTAAAGACAATATATAAAGGAGTAACATTTAGTAACTTGTTCCTACGAAATCACAACAATTAGCTCAAAAAGAACAAGTGCCGCATAAATCTCCCGAAAACGATCGCGATAAACCTGCCGGAGCCACGCAGGATCCCGAAGAATTCGAAAGAATTCGAGTCTCCTGCGGCGAGTCGCGGTGAAAATCGAAAACGCACGGAACAATCGGCCTTCCATGAATGAACCATTCGCAGACACCTCGACGCACGGATATATCCGAGAGACGTATGCAAATTTGAGGACTTCATCGTATAATCTGCAGAAGGAAAGAGTCGGCGGAGAGCATCACGGTTCCCGTCGATCGATTAATGTCCGTCATCGGAGGACGTGAACGTCGGTCATCGTGTATATTTCATCCGGGGAAGGGCGGCGCGGCGAGCGGAACGCAGGCGAATCCTGCGTTTCCCCGGAGCAGATCGGTCGCGGCCAGCGCGGATTAATTTGAAAGTGGATTGTACTCCCGCGCGCTCTCGCACCCGGCCATCGGCCAGCGTGTAATATAAACGGCGGGACTTTACGATCCGTCGTATTTCACGGGCGACTGTTCCGCTCCGCACTACGAGCGGATTCCGTAAGCGGGTTTCCGTAATTGCGCGCGCGCGAGCGAGCACTCGCCCGAACCCCGCCGTCGATAAACCTCGCGGTTTAAGAATCGGCGCGGCGATAACGAGCATTAGCTTACCACTTTTCATCGCGACGGACGCGACGTCAGGCTATCTCCTGGTAGCCCGCGTTTATGCGACGGGACGCGGGACCCTGTTACTCGTAACTCGCGCGTTTCCGCTCCGCTCCGCGTATCGAGTATCGGCGATCGAGCTACCCCGCCGATAAACAATCGCCGCGAACCGTATAAAATAATGAACAATTTGTTCCTAGCCCAATGACCGTGGTTCACGGTCCATCGACGAATTTCTTCGTCCTCTTCCTCGCCTTCTTCAGCTTTTCTCTTCTTCTCTCCTTCTCTTCCGTTCCTCTTCCCCGCCATACACATTCGTATTAACGCGCCGAGCCGAGTTTGTAACTCGAAGAGAGGATAATATCGGGTGGTACATCGTCGAAGCGAGAGAGACGCGCGAATCGCCATAAATAATGCAAACAATCACGCGATCCCGCGCGTCTCACGTCCCCTATTTTCCACGAGTCGCACGTTAGGTTGCGCCGAGGCGCGAATCCACCGTACAAGGACAAAGGGTGTATCGCAGGAACGGAGCGGTAACAGTGTAAATCATAGTCTCTCTCTCCCCGTATCGTGTTCTCCCCCTCTTCGCTTCACCCCCACGATAGTAGCACTCGGTAGGTATAGTTCGCCGAACGCGGCGACGCGAGAATCGACTCCTGCGGTGGTTGCTGTTCTTATTGTACCCCTTTCTAACTAACCTTTTAAACAAACGCTCCAGCTCGTGGGCATATACACCATTTTCCGGAAAAACGTGATTTATAGATTTTGTTGTACATTGTTCGTATCGTTTGACTGCAGATTCTTATACAAAATAAGAAGTGTCCGCGTTAATTAATTTTAATTGTTTGAACGAGATGCCATAGTACTTTTAAATCCTTTCAACGTTTCTTCTTCTTTACATTCGATCTGATCGCCATGAATGCGTAAAATCCGCGATCCACAAATAACGTGGATGTTCAGTAAATTCTGTTCGGAATCATTATTACGAGCCTGACTGGACGTTATAGTCCAAAGGGTTGATTCAACATAGTTTCGCGGAAGATTAAGCAAAAGAAACGGGACGTTAAAAATAGAATAGAGATTGCAATGCACCAATGATCGTGCAAACGCGAAGAACATAAAACAGCATCCGCGAAGAATGCGTGCGTGAAAGGAACGCCGATCTCGTTCAATGCGAGCAAATTCGAAAAATCCTTTAACAAATCGGGAACTGCTGGCAAGGAACTAATTCCAGGATACCTTGCCAGTATAGAGTACCAATGCAGCTTCTCTCGACCCGTGACGACGATGGCGCAGCGATACAGTTCATTATTTTCCACATTATTCGCAGCTCATCCGTAACCGAACCGCTCCAGGTTTATCGACCGGTGGACGATCTCCGATTCCGGAAATCGGCCGCGGGTTTGGATAAAAGAGTCGACGAACGACTGGCGATAATTCCAGGCGTGCGTTTTTGTCGCGGGCACACGCGTGTGCTCGCCCACGCCGAGCGTTTACGAGCTCGGTACACGCACAATCGGAAGCGACTAGATATTATTGCCAGTCTATCCGTGATATACGGGAGCGACGCTTCTTTTATTCAGTCTCCCTACTGTCTCTCTCCCTCTCTCGTTCCCCGACCCTCCGTATGTCTCTCTGTTCTTTGCCGTGGAGATCGCCGGAAATCTGCGATCGGATCGCAAGCGCGCACGTGCGGCATACGAATCGAAGCGAAATGGCGAGGCCCGAGCCCCGGCACTGTAATATATAATCCGGTTCTATCGAGATCATTATTGGACCGAGAAGGGAATGGATATTAAACAATAAACACTTGAGTGTAAGAGAATTGTCGAGGTTGTTTATCGGCCCGCGTTTCCGCGTCTCTGGCCGGCCGCGCGTTGTATATCGCGGATTTAACGCCGCCGTTTGTTACCCGGGAATTCTGTGGACCGCGACCCGATGTCTTCGATCCGCTAAACTGGCCGAGTCTATTGTTCAATCGCGAGTGGGAACGCTGGAATTCCGATTCCGTCAATTCGACTCCCGCTGAAATTCCATTCAGAGCCTAGCCGAACTCGTTTCATTCGCATCGAGCTGTTTTCTGGGAACACTGCCGATATTTCTATACTCGAAACTTTGATAGTATTTACCATTAGAGTTGCTTTATTGTCGGCAGTGTCAAAACTAAAGCAAGGGGTGGAATATCATCTTAAAGTGAATTATTTTTCCAGATTTTTTATTGAATTTTTCAGCTAGTATGTTCGGTGCACTGTGTACAGCGTTAGTAAATGGACTATTATACTTTGGTTTTATAATTATATGTAATAATATAATGATGATATGAAAAATAGTATAAAAATAATAATAGACATTAAAGTCTAGAAAAGCAGAGGCGATCTCGCTGGCATCGAAAATAATCGAAGAATCGCGATTGAACTGATCGAAGAGACTGCCAAAACCGAGGTAACGCTTGCGTTCTAAAACGGTGCACCGGGAAATCCGGTGCAGTTCCCTGGTTTACGGTTCGCGCAAAGTGCAAAATAAAAAAGAGGCATTGTTTGAGGAGCCAGGGCTCCTTAAAACGACTGGCGAAGGTGCGTCGGTGTTTCGGCGTTCGTTCGTACGCGCGTGTTCCTTCGCCGCGTATTTTTTCGCCCTGAGTCAACATCCCGAAATACGTGCGCGGTTTGTTTGCGTAGCGGGCCGAGTCGAATTGATATGGTTACAAACACGGTAAAAGCAAGTATGCATCTGCCTAGCGTCAATTAAGTTCAACCAGTTCGTTCGATCGTTCTATCTCGCTCTCTCTTGCGCGGATTTAAATAGGATCTAGTCCGTTTTCCCTGCTCACGTTTGCCCGGGTCCGTTTCGGCGTCCCTTCGCGTGCCAACTGAAAGAACCCCTGCAATTTATTTGCAGGCAACAATGTGTACAGACAAAATTTATTTCAGATTCGTAATACGCGAATTTATGGGAAAAATGAACGGATCTAATTTCGAACAATAGAAAGATTACAAGACTTTAAGAGAATCGATGCATTTCTTACAACTTAATGGAATCACTAAAGAGAGGGATATATTCCTATTTGCTTCCTATATCTTGCAATTATTGCAAACAATTTTTAACAGCTCGACATCTCTTGCAAAGCTGTGTCCTCACCGACGCGACAACGGGCAACTTTTAGTATCTTGAAAATATCGACAGGCAACAAGAAATTGCTCGATGTTGTTTCAATGTGAACGTAGCTTTAGGCATAGAAAGCTCGCGACGAGCTATAATCGTCGTCTAGATAGAAGGGGTTAATTGCGAGCCTCGGGGATGTAACGATTCGATCTCGGTCTGTTTCGATCGACCTGTAATCGCGTCGGCGATTACGAAACGGACTGGAAATGGCGTCCAGAGTCCAGAGTAATGCGGGACGCAATAAATATCCGCGGTTGCAAGGCGTTCCTTTCGGGACACGACGGAAAATCGCGTTCGACATACGCGGCGCGTTCGATCGCCGAAAACGGGGACTTGTCGGGACCCGCGACTCGATATTTGCACGGACGACTGCGCATTTCTGTCCGCCGGGGCTCCCGGATGCCGCGCATACGAAATGCAGATGCGTCCACGGTTTTTCTCGCAGAATTATGGCCGGTGCATCCAACAAATTGGCGATTTTTCTTGCGGCCGCGCGCCCCCGGGCCTCGCCGCCGGCCGGGGGAAAGCTTTATTGATGAGATCGTTAATACGTTCGATCGAACGATGTTTTGCTGACCATTCGGACGTCTATCCGTCGCGATCGGCGACCACCCGATGCGCCTCGTCTCCTCCAACACGCAGCAAAAAGGACTTAAAGCCTCGTCGCTGCGCGATCGCTGTCTACCCGATTATTTAAACGTTACTTTCTCCTTTCTTATCATGCTACCTTACCGGGGACCAGCGCGGTCTCCCTCTTTACCGGTGCACTTCCTCGTTAACGTACCGTGGCCCGTGATCGTCGTTGAAATCGGCCAAAAATTACCCGAGAGCGACTCGCCGAATTTCAGGCCCTTATAAGCGCACGGTTGTCGCGCGAGAGCCCAAACTCGAATTTTATTCGATGACAGTAACGGGTAGGGTGGATTCTTAGGAGCGGAAGTGTTGTATGATTTTTTGACAAGGTTCCACTTGAAGTGTGCACCTTGAATCTTCATTCGATATAAAACATAAGTATGAAGATACACTTCTTCGCAGGGGAAGGTTTTCCTTATAAATCGTTGAACCGAGAAGAATTAATTAACCACCGCCACCGAGTAAAGCGTCAATAATCGCAAGCCTATTTCCTGCGAGTGCGTGGGGAGTTGTGGAACAAGGACTGGCGACGCGTGTAACGAGCGTGGCACAACGACATCGCAGACGTCGATCGACATACGTCAAGGGACGCGAGATAACGACTCGGACGTTCCGGTGGACGTCTCGACCACCGTGGGCCCGGAGGTCCGAGAAGTCCCGGGTATCGATCATCGTCCCGGTGCCGGCGCATTTCGTCTCAATACGTCGACGAAGGGCCGGGTCGCGCGCAACTCCGGGCATCGTCGTTTTTGCTACGAGCTCGGCCCGGCCCGAGACGAGAGGGAAGAACACCGGGAAGAAGACAGGAAAGAAGACGAAACAGGGGGAGGAGGAAGCGAGGGTGCTCGAAGGGGGACGTCTCAGGCCTTCCTCTCTCGACGTGGAGAAGAATCGGGGACCCGCACGACTTATCCGCGGATTGGCAGACGCTGACATACATATTGCATGCCGCCAGCGACATATTTATTGGCATCTCTATACACCACCGCCTGAAACATTACTCCCCGGGCCCCGTCGCAAATGAATAAAGTATTTCGTGGGCTTGGTGTGTGCCGCTGATCGGGCCCCTCTATCGCCCTCTCCCACAATCCTTCTACTGTTCGGGGGTTTTTGCGACGTTGCGCGTGGACGTTTACAGCGCCGACGATTTTGCGCTGTCGTTCCGCCAATGATCGATGCCGAAATTACGCCGGCGACCGTCGCGACGAGCCTCCGCCTCGATTTCTACGTGGACCATCGTCCCTCACCAACTTTTTCCTGGTCTATGGCATTCTAGAAGTGCCCTTGACCTCATGAGCAGCTCGAGGAATTCCGACACACTGTACCGTACACTCGAACCTCGATACTTGAAGAAGTCCGTGCGCTTTCGTAACCCACAGGTCCCTTTAAGTAACGGAATCGATAGTTGTAGAAGTAACGATATGTTGTTGCCACTTCAGGAACGTCGTCTGTGCACAGTGTGGAATGTAACGGCGCTCCGAACATTGATCGTTATATGCGATACACTGTCACTCCTTATTACTAGACTACGGATTACTCATTTTTGTCATAAATGTATAAAATCAGCAGTCTAGTTGTCGCTTATCATCTTGAAGTTGTATAATATTGAAAATTGAATAGATGTCTGGAAGAGAGGCGTGTGTTACAAATTTTCTGATATGGACTTTCGGAGCGTCTCGAAGCCTCCTTTCGGAAGGTGTTCTGCACTGGTCAGTGCTCGGTAAAAGATCGGCTTGAACGCGGCGGATCGAGCTCTCGAAATAGGTAAAGACAGTAGGAGATGTATACCTATCGACTGTGAGACAGGAGCGGAGGAATCGAGACGGGGGTGGTCGGAGGGGGTCAGAGGGAGGATCGAGCTGTCAGAGGCAGAGACGTTCGGGGATGGCCCCCATCCTCGTCCTCATTCTCGTCGTCTGTAATCGCGGGGGCGGCAACGTAGTCCTGTCTCCGACAGGATCACACCGTCACCGAACTGCTACTGTACCCTACACGTACGTACAACAATGTACGCTTACTCCGGCCCGTCCTATCCTGCCTGCCAGGCAACGTGGACTGCCAATCTCGTTCGCCTAACGCAAAATCAAGTCAGAAATTGTCCCATTGTACAACGTATAACATCCGGCGCTCTTTACCGGGGAGGTCTCGAGGTATATACGGCCGCATCGAGACAGTTCATCCATCGGTCGACGAGACACAGCCTCTAGAATCGAAGGATACAACGGGAAGAAGCTGCGAATAAGAGCCGGAGTTGTCCATTCGAACGAGTCGGCTCGTAAAGCCCAAGGTCCCGGTCCGTTTCGTTTCTGTGCCATTTTTGCATCGTTTTAATGCGTTCGCTGTCACCCATATTCATTCCGAAAATGAATTATTGCGTCCATGGATCGAGAATACCAAAACTTATAGCTACATTAGACTGCGGACCTTCTATGCGGAATAAAATTTGACTGGAAAAGCTATTAATCTTTGTTCATATGCTATGAATGTACAAAGACTTATCGATCCCATAAGCCTCGTTTACTTGGTCGTTGTTTCATCAGTATTTCTCCCACCAGATTCTGTCTTGGTAACCATAAACTATCCATTATACGTAACATATCGCTTTATAAAATACCAGAGAAAATATTATCTCAGGAAAGTCGTACATTCCAGAATATGGCGCAGCGTGTTACTTAAAACGACCACAGGTGCGCGATTTGATTTTCTTTGCGTACACGACGCCCGGTAGCAACCAGTCGAAATAAGTTCGTTTTGTCGAATGTTTATGGTCCGCGGTGACCTCGTTAACGAAGCGCCGATAATTTCGCGACTCGAATGTTCACCGGGTCTGAAAGGAAACCCCCTGGATGGTACTTTACGCGGTGTTATTCATTTTTCTTTCGAGCTGGCGAGAGAGCACCGTCGATCGATTAACCTGATGCTCGATTAATTGCGATCCTCCTGGCGGGTTTCTAGTAGCAGCTTTCTACCCGCGCGCGCGCGCGGAATGATACATGCGCGCGTTGTAATTACCGGGCGAAACAGAACACCGGTGCCTATCGATCCTGACGTTGGAAATATCGTCGAAAGTAACTCGATCCGGGATAAGAGATAAATAATAAGTCGACCGGCGCGGTGGACAGTCGGAGAAATGGCCCGTGTCCAGCGCGCTGGTAATAGCTCCAGTCGATTAACCTTGCCTTCTAATACACTGGTATACTCCGGTTACGATTCATCTATCAAGCACCCCCGGATTTAGAGGCTGCAGATATACGCCGCGATCGTAACTCATCCGTACGCAAATGGAGCTACCGGTCCCATTAACACCTTTCTACTAATAAATCGGAGAAAAACCCGTGGGCGGGTCGACCGATCAACATTGTCGCACCCTACTCCGACCGCGAAGCTACTTTGACGGTTCGCGCGAATCCGGGGTTCACGCGAGATTAGGACCCCCCAGCCCAAATAATATGTATGGACAATTTTTTATTTTAAACTCAGGAAAAGTAGGGGGATTCCGTGGGTGATGCCAGAAGTTAGCTTCGAATCTCGAGTGAGCGAGATGGAATATTTTATCAACATTAAATTTGGTATAACAAAGAGTAGTTCAAGCAGCGGATAAACAGTGGTCTCTCATTTATACCGCGACCCGTCGATAGAACGGCATTACCGACATTGTAGTCGCGAGACATCTCATCCATTGCAGCGAGAGGGTTAAACGACCAATTATCCACTCGAGTGCCATCCGCTCGAAAGCATCGGAACGTCCGCCAATAATGTTCGGATGTCTACGACCCGCGACGTCTTCCGACTGTTCAAGAATCACCGGGACGCTTCGCCAGCCGATATAAAAGGTATCTGTACGCGGGTTCGAGTGAACGTAACGGCCGGGTGATGCGCGCCAATCATCTCTCCCGGTAACGGTCGACGAACAAACAACGCGTTCCGCCCACGCACGGGGTCCGAAACTGTCTAAAAGTGTGCGCGACGAGCAGCCGTACATACCCGGGGTCCGAGGGTCCCAAATTAGAGGAATGTCTGATTTACATCCCGAGATATCTCGGATGAAGCTATAAATAATTTCGGTTGGTGGAATGTTAATGTGGCCCTAGGCCTCGAACCAGCCGATGGGCCACGGACCCCCTGCCAAAACCAGACGTCCAGTCGACCTTTAAAGAGGTACTACCAACGACTCTCCGTCTTTCCACAAGGGGCGAATGTTTAAACGACACACACACGCTGCGCGTCTCGATTCGATCCTATCGCGTCTCGTTGATAGCGCTGTGTTTCCCATATCGGCAGTTGCGGTTCGGGACAAATGTCCCGATGGAATCGGGCACAAGAGGCTTCTATGACCTAACGTCATTTTGGAATTATTTTATCAACGTTCCGCAAGCATCGCGGCTAATTTCGTTGACACGCGGTGGAGCTTTCGTTACTTGTTACCTCTGTCCAGGTCGCGGACAAAGGCGCAGCCTTTCGCAGGAACCTGGAGGCGCGTCCGGGTCGCGGCAGAACCAACACCAGGTGTCTTCATTACTTGCTACCGCTTGCCAAACGCCGAGGAGTCGATCAATCTCCGCGATAGAGCCCGGCGCGCACCTAGCGCGGCGGTTAGTTAGGCTAAACGCGGTCCCTGCTTGCTACGCGAATCCGTTTCGCGGCTAGGAACCTACTGCGAGAGGAGAGCAGGGCGAAGGGGCGAGGAACTGCTTAGTGGTAATTGGCGGGCAAGACGGATGGCGGTACTTATTTGCACTCGGTCTTTCGAATTAAAAGTACCGAGCGGCGTGCTCATTAATCTCGGCGTCCGCGAAGAAAGAGGATTCGTGGACGGGGACGGCGCGGGGGCCCCAGGGGCAGGCTAAAGGAGAGAAAGAAAGGGCCCCGGCTACCGGCGAACGCGTTCTCCGCAGGAAGTAATCGCCGAACAAACTGAAGGTCCGCGGACAATTTCCATCAACAAGATTTACGCGGCTCGGACGCAATCAGCCAGTTCCTCCTTCTTGGGGTGGCCGAGTACTCTTTACCGAGCCCCTCCCGCTCGCCCCGGGCCCCTCTCCTATCGTCGTCGTTCCCTCTTCGTCTCCCTCGATGCTTCTCAGCTCGTGCCTTCTTCAGAGACGAGGAAGAGGGAGCGAGGGAAGAGCGGACTCGAAGACGGGAGAAAACAAGTGTTCCTCGTCTGACTTCATCTTTCCCGGGGACTCTTCTCGAGGCCGTTGCTGCTGCTGCTGCTGCTGCTAGAGTCCTTCGTCGAAAGGGAGCAAAGGCGGGGGCAAGCGTTACCCCCGCGTGATATTTTTCTGCCGGGTGTCTTTGTCTTCGAAGACAGAGCGATCTAGACAGAAAAAGAGGATCGGCCGAACGGAGGAGGACGGGAGCAACTGAGGGAAAAAGGGGGAAGACCGAGTTCTGCCCTAAGACTCTTCTTCCATCTTCTCGAGGTTATGGTGCCCGACGAGCCTGACTCCGGACGCAGCTACCATTTCTCGGGCGGTGATTGGCTCCGCGGGGGGTGGCGCATGCGCACTGGCAGCCTGCTCCCGCTGCCCACATTAACATTCCTAACCTCACTTCTTGCTGCGCTCTTTGCGCGTGATAGATTGTGCGAGGCGTTTTTGGATACGAGCAGCCTCTACGGCTCGTTCCTTTTCTTTTACGGCTTACGCGCTGCTTCCTTACCCGGCCCCAGGAGTCTAGCTTCTAAACTCGATGGCCGATCGCATTCTTTCACCGCAACCCCTGGCTTTCGGCCCGAAACCCTCCACGCTTTAATTATTTTTCCATTTTTCCGATTTTGTACAAAGTTCTCCGATGATTTTTCTCGTCAAGGATAATAGCTAAGGGTCTTGTCGAATCGTTAAGCTCAGGACTTGTTACGTGTTAGGAGCCTCGGAGTAAAAGCATCGGATGAAACGGTTCCCGAACAGAATGATGAAGTCCGCATAGCGGTTCACCCTCGTCGGGTGACAGGAACAGCGCATGATCCGAGAAAAATCGCGGTGCGAACGCTCGAAGGGGGAGACTTTAATGCCGTACGACTTAATTGCAGTGCCCGGAATAGACGGACGGCCGTTGATCGGCTCGAGGCTGGTCCGGGCTGGCGCGGCGCACCTTTCTCCCTATATGTTTACCCGTGTACGGAGCATAATCGCGGGACTTCTCAGGAAGGTGGGCAACCGTTGATGCGAGGGGCATATTGGCTCTGCGGGGGTGCGAGCTCGAGAGAGCTCCGAAAGCTCCAGTGATCTCTCTCTCTCTCTCTCTCCCTCTCTCTCTCCCTCTCACTCTCTCCCTCACTCTTATTCTCTCTAACTCTCGAACGCGACCGCGAACGTAACGCCGCCGTGAGCCAGCGAAGTGGCCCACGGATTCGTCGCTTTAACCACCTGTTTCCCTCTCTCTCGTTTCGCCCCCCTTCGTGCGAGTTCTTTCGTCCTTGTCCTGCAACCCTTCGCCTCGATCGGTTTGTCCTTGTTTCCGCCGATTTTTCGCTCCTCGTCCAGCCTTTTCCGCCGTGTTCTGCGGCTTTCTTCTCCGCGTTGCTTCTTCTCTCTATCTTTCTCTTTCCGTCGACTGCGGTTGGAGGCAGAGAGCGCACACACGCGATCACCGCGCACGTGATTTAATGCCTCCCGAGCTGTGCTCCTTATTTATGCACCGAACATGCATACACGCTTAGCTTTAGCGACCGTAGCGACGGTTAAGGCCCCGGTACCTGTACTCCTATACCACGGCCGACAAGCAACGGGGCCCGGGCCCCCAGCCTCGCATATACGGACCTCGCATATTATGGAGTCTGGGGCCCCGGCGACGATATTAAAAGAAAAAGCAAAAAAGACCACCAGCTCCGCTCCGCTCAGCTCCGCGCCGCGCCGCGCCGAAGCCAGAGGTGAAGCGCACACGCGAGAGACCCCAAATATAGACTCGCTCGAAATTAGTAACTTCTCTTTGTCCGGCTGTACTCGCGTGTCGTACGATAGCCTTAGCTTAGCCGACCCCGGCTCCGGATTATGGTAATACCATGATAATGATCTCGTTGGACGATGATGTTCGCGAGAGCAACCGCGGACTCCGAAATTTCGTCCTACGACTCGAACGTCTAGCTCTGCTTCGCGATTCGAGCTCTTTAACCCTGTCAGGACGAATGTCGGTGTACTATCCACATCATGCTAGTGTGTATACACGAGGTCTCTCCAAGGTCGGAAACTATCCTTTCTTGCGTTGCAGCAAGAGAAATTTTAATCTCGGTCAATGTACACCTCTTTGGAAACCACAATCTCCTCCCAATAACCTTCCAAATTGCGGAAGCACTTCTGAAATTCAACTTTCGGGATTGTCAACAGCTGCCTCGTCGCTTGCGCAACATTGCACAACATGGATAAACATATGAAAACCACGTCGTAACAAGAAATAATCTATCGATACCGCTCGGCAATAAAATGAAATAACTGCTGCGCGATTCGATAAGAAAATGACAAGTTGCAGAAACCCGATAACGAACTCGCGTTTTTCGGTGGACAGGTGAATTAAGTCCGTCGACCCACGAGCAAAATCGATGTGCCCGTTCAACTTCGAACATAGAGTCTCCCCCAGTCGTGTAGCGCGACCGGGGACGCGGAAGACCAGGTTTAAAAAAAAAACGCTGAAGAAGAATCAGAAGACGGAAGGGGAATGGGACAATTTGTCAGGACAAGTAAAGAGCCATCTGTCTGGCGGCGAGGTCCGGGGAATGCGTGGCACGATTGCCCGGTTATTTTATTCGTTCGTAATCGGCCGCGTATCAGCACGACGAGGCATTCCGGGAATGCGGTGTCCACGTGGAATCGAGGGGTACGGCAATTAGTCGCCGGCTACGACCTCGCCGAAAACGTCCACCTGCTCCTCGGGATGATCTCTCTCGCGATCGCCGATAAACGGTGGAAAAAGAACGCACCGTGTCGCGGCCGATCGCTCATCCAAAGCTGGGCCGCGGTAGGTAGCATGGGATTTGAGTCGCTTCGGGTATGCATCATAAACCATAGCACAAATTGGAATCACTTCGAACAATGTCCAAGTTTGAAACTCTTGAAACTCGTCAGAAGTATTGAGTCTTGAAAGTGCTGAAGGTCCTGATTGTCTTGGAAGTCTCGAAAGTCACGATCGTCCCGATAGCCTTGAAAGTCTTGCAAGCGTTGATCGTATGCTATAATTTGCCGGTGACATCGGCACGCAACAGTCGACTGGCAAACGATTCAAGACGATAAAGACATTCAAGATTTGCAGGAACCTCAACAGTTTCATATTTTGTCGCTGAAGAGTTTCGAAGTGTCTCAACTCCAATCGCTACCGGTGGTTGGGTACGTTTAACTCGAGCAGTGTCCCGCGCTCGAAAAATCGTTGAATCTCGCCTGGTTTACAAGTCATCGAGGCCCGGTAACTCGACGGGAAAATATTGATCGATCGAGGAGCCGGGTCCCGCGATACCGTGGAACGATCATGCACGGCAAGAGGAACACGCGGGGCAACTGCAAACGAATAAACTGGGGCCTCGGGTCAGCTCGGCCCGGGGTTCACCTGCTCCTCGAGTATACCGTGCTACTTGCGCAGCCGATTGATTCGCGATAAAACGTTTCCCGTGCGTCACGTAGCGCGGCGAAATGGGTCGAGCTATCTCCCTCCCTTTCTCTCTCTCTTTCTCTCTCTTACTCTCTCGTTTGCTGGCGGTGAGCCTATATCTCCAGAACACCGATTTCGTTTCGTAATTTCGGAGCCGGCGAATCGTGCCGCCAATTTACGACTCGCGCGCGCGCCAACCGCGCTATCGCGATGCGAATCGGACGCGAGGACAGCGATCCGTCCGCGCGATAACAGTCCGGTAATTGAGGCTGCGCGACCCCATTTCGGGAACCCGTCGATCGCCTGGACCCCGACGTAATTATAAATTAATGCTGCAATTAGCGACGCACTGTACCCCGTGTATTATCAATTAGCGGACAGACAGGATTTGTTGGTTCATCGATAGCCGGTAATTGGTGTAAACCGACCGCCGACATGCACGATCGCCGGAACACACGTCGCGTCGCCGCTTTGCTTCTTCAATTCGTCGCGTTCCATAAATTCGTTTATCGCGGCAATTGGTGATTCGTACCGGTGCTTCGTTCCTGTTGCTGCACAGTTCCAAGCAGTTTTTGATTTACTAATTACCGGGTTTAATGAGTTCGGAAACATTAATAATTCGACTGAGAGTCTTTATGCGAAATAAAAAGTTTCCTAGTCGATTGCAGGGAAAAGAAGACAAGCTAAAATTAATTATTCTAATAAGTCGAAGCGTGTAACGACTATACGGTAGATCTTTGTGCAAAATGAAATTGCATATTTCAATTACAAGAAACGGGAGGTGAAAAACGTATCAAATTAATGCTAGAAACACGCGGATCGACGCAGAAGAACGTGTTAACGAGCCCATCGCGTTCAACGCAATCGATTTTCCGCGATCGGATCCCGCCGTTAATTAGCGGACGGGGCTCGTCGTGGCGTCGGCTTAAATTCATACATTCGCGCGGCCGTAAATGCTCGACTTTATTAACGGCCTTGTCAATTAAAAGCGCAAGCCGAGGAAAGCGTAGCCGACGATTGTTCGGACGCTCGCCGCGTCGGTGGCCGTGGCCTCCACCGGAGGAAAGTGGCCGGCGTCGGTAAATTTCGCCGGACTGGGTTTAAATGGGGCTTAACGCGGCGTTACGACGCCGTTACCTTAATCCGATTTGCCCTCGGCATTTTTTCTGGCCGTTTCGCCGCGAATCGTTAACGAACCGAACCGAACCGAACCGGCGCGGCGCGGTGGTGGTGATCGTCGCGGGCAGGGTTCTCGACGATAACAGAGATAATAGCTACTCGGGCTGTTGGGCTGACTCGGCTCGTTTCGGTTCGGCTCGGGAACGCCGGACATTTCGTATAATTACCCGTTTCCCTTGACCGGCTACTTAAGCCGGTCACGTCAGTTCCCTTAACCCCTTGCGCTACCAGCAGTTAAGGATCGTGTAAACGTCCGGGGCCCCGGGCCGGCCAGTTTTAATTGCTGCGCGCATCTTCCGCGCACCGAGAGAAGACGATGATGAGAACGAAGAGGAACGATGACGAGGGGGACCTCGCCAGCAGGATCGTAGACCGACGAATCCAGGTGTGCGGAGGGGCTGGCAGGGAGTTGCGACGAAGCCAAGACACGGACACAGGATGAAGAAAGAATCGGAGAGAACCTGTAGAGGCCGAGACCGTCCTGTGAGACTGGACCACGAAGAAGGAGGAGAAGCAACAGCAGCAGAAGAAGAAGAAGAAGACGAAGAAGAAGATGCAGGGGCAACCATGGCGGGAGGAGAAAGAATTTTAATTGCCAGAGCAACCGAAGAGCGTCCGGCTTATGGCTATATAGCAACCACCATAAGGTCCAGGTCGAGCCTCCGCTCTGTCCGGTACAGAGCTGGGAACCAAACAGCTTGGTAGCCAATGGGATCATATATCAACTACTGCTCCGGTAGGCAGAAACAAAATGGCGTCCGCGATTAGATTGTTGTTTCATCCCGGCGGCGGTGGCGGCTGCGGTGTCTGCTTCTTCACCTTCCTTTTTCCCTCGATCCTACGAAATACACCATGGCCCGGCCGTTCCGCCCAATCGGACGTCCTCTTCGGACCGCCATCGTTCCGTGCCCTGGGAACATGAAGTCTTGAAGTCCCGAGGTTTAGGGGACTCGATCCAGGTCGACGATGAGTCCTTAACGCTTGCACGATCCTGGGTCCATTTCGACCCCTCAGGTGGCCACTGTAATTATAAACGATGCATACGGTAATGTGGAGTGTCCACCTGTGCGAGCAAACAGTCGCATGAAGTAGGGAATTCATAAGTGGAAAATTTCATAAATAAGTCCGTCCTCTCGTGTGTCCTCTGCAATCATAACCAGTAATGATCGTAATGAAACGTTAAGTAGTGTAAGAACGAAGGAACATTCAGAAAGTTGTAGTAAAAAATTCACCTGTGCGGCTGAAGTACGGAGATATTTATTCCGAAGGCAATATTAAAACGATACGATACGATATTGCAAACGTTGCACGGTATAAGGAGTACAGCAGGTCCCCAGAAGTTCCAGACACTTGTTCCCGAAATCGTGACCAGCATTTCCCGGCAGACATCGCTTTTTCTTCGGAGTCGACCCAAGGTGTTGCACGCGTTGGCCTGCGAGTAGAGACGGTCGGGCGTAGAAGAGGCGGGTGTTCGCGCGCAATTAAAGCCGGGGGGATGCTAATTCTGACCTATATAACCCGACGTAAAAATGCTCGACGAGCATGTGCAATACAATCGTCCTAAAAACGTTTACCGCTCATGACCTGTCGAGAGGGCCCGCCACCTGCCCCTCCAAGGATTTCATGCTCTTATCGCGGCTATATCCGTTACGTCAGTGTGCCGATGCGAGAAACGAAATCCGGAAGAGTGATACATGTTTTTTACCTCGCTCGGTTCTACCTCGTGTTCCTGTTCCTCCTTGTGTTCTTTTTTTTTCGGCGATACATAAAGAAACGAGAAGCGAGGAGATAGCTGCTCGATTCGGGAGGAAGTTGTATTTCACGCAGTTAACGAGTCGCGCCGTTATCAGCGACCCGCGTTTCCCTGTGATTCTATCTGTGAGACGACCGGCTAACGATTTTCCCGCGGCTGCTTCGACGGAGGATAATTTATTCGACATTTATTTACCAAGCGTTGTAGGCGAAACATATTTTTTGGAATGTATATGACAAGGATTTATCTAAATCGACGGTAAAGAACCGCGAATTTTCTGGATTGACGAAAACGAGGGAGAACTCTTTTATATTGCTCGTAAATATGGTCGTTCCGCGGGAACGTCTTTGCTAATTCAGTAGTTACATCATGGGTTGTGATCTCTAGACCATTATCCTTTAACGCGTTGACTTGTCAGCCATACCTGTCTCGATGATGGAATTATTTATCCGGACCTAACGTGTATGACGTAGATGCATCTAAATCGACGGTAAATAACAGGGAATTTTTCGAAGTGACAAAAATGGAGAAGGACTCTCTTATGTTGCATGCAAATATTATTTTCGTCGAGTAACGTCTCTGCTACTCCAGCATGTGCGTCGTCGATTTTGATCTCTAGACCATTATTCTTTAACCCCTTGCCGTAACGTTTTCTTATACTATATTTCCGTGTAGTATCATCTTCACCGCGAGTGTGACTCGTTAAAATACGGCAGGGGGTTAATACGTTAAGTGACCTGTCAGTCATACCTATATCGATAGTGGAATTATTTATCGAAACTTAATGTACTTGACGTGGATGTATCCAACTAAATTAACAGCAAAGAGCAGGGAACTTTAGGAGAAAGAAAAGGGTTAATTTTTCCATCTATCGTGTATCGATTCGTTTCAAAAGTCTAATTCTTACGCGAGTCTTCGAAATGATTTAGGAAACGATCGTGGGATTCCCGATTCCAATAATCGGGATCATAATGTCCGGCACTCGATCACAGTCAGGAGTCCTCGCGGAGACCACTGGGATAAAGTTCGAGCAGGGAAGAGGAGGCAACCGTGATTGATTCGGATTAGCTGTACACAAACTAACAGTACCGCGAGCATTTATTCGAACCTGTAGCCGCGGTCGACCACAATGGGCTTTCGAGGATTACGTTATACGGGGGCCTCGTTAAAAGGAGGAAAACAGTGGAGGTGTGCAGCTTGCGCAATGCACCGCGAAACAGGGACACAGAGGTATCCATCAAGGTGTCGGGGGTTTGTCCAAGTGTGTGCGCCGGTGTGTATGTACAGGGTTGTGTGGGTGGTTGGTTCCTTGGACTCAGCTGTTGGTACACCTGCCCCGTTGTCACGGCGTACGTGTGTTGGTGTCGGTGGTTGCGCGAGCACCTTTATACGCGCTGTCCACGTCGACCGCGCATTTACATACGCGGTTCGCGCGAACACAATGTAATTGTTACCTCATAATGCGTGTTCCGCGGCGCGGCGCGGTGCAGCGCGGTGCAGGGCGGTGCAGAGCGGTGCAGAGCGTCTCGGTGCACCGCGTTCCCCCTGACGTCTCACTCGGCTACCTGTGTGCAACATCCACCAAATTCATTGGAATAAAAATATCGGACGCACGCGCTCGTCGCCTTCCAGTCGATACTGTTGCGAGGAAACCTCGAAAGTGCAAGATTTAAAAATCAGAACGTAACTCGCAACGCAAGAACTAAAACATCAAAGAATTGTGGGTGATCAAGCTTCATATATCTGTGGTTGCAAGGAAAAACGCCGCATGTCACAATTTCAAAATATTTGAGTTTACGCATTAACTGAGCCTCATGGGATTTACGTATTTACCAGAAAAAAATCATAAAAACAAATTCGAAAGGCTTAAAAGAGTAATGCAATTTAACCGATGTCCTGTGTCAAAGCATCAGTGATAAAATCTTTAAACGGCAATATCTCGAAAGTGAAAGTATGTGACATGCGGCGTTCTTCCTGACAACCGCAGATATATTCTTCGAAAATTTTTCACATCCGCAGTTTTACGCTGATTTATGCACGTATATGCGCAGGACTGTGCATGTAATCATTCCACGTCTACTGTGCAGGATCTGAACTTCTACACACGTCCTCATTATACTTGCAAACTCGTTCTCTGTATATCCTGTTATTATTGGAACATTCTACTGTTCTTATAATTATAATAATTGTTTCACACCTCAGGCAAGAAATATTCAATTAACAAACCTGGCGGACTATGATAGTAATTATGTACTCATAGATTTGATATGGAAAATTCATGTTGTCTTCGTTCTATTTATTCTCTTTCGCTGATCATCCCTTTACATTATTCATTCTTCCATCGTGTCATGTCTTTCCCCTGCTGTTCTCAATTAGGTGGCAGTAATATAAAAATTCATTATATGCATTGCAAAATCTCGCGGTGCATCTTAGACATGCAATTTATTTTATAATCTCCACAGAATCATGAATACCGTGCTCTCGACAAATTTTTCACAATCACTAAACTGGCTTGCCTTCGAGCAGTTACAAAATTTCACCGTTTACT
>CM052192.1:6969651-7054700 GCA_028455805.1 Lasioglossum figueresi | reverse complement strand
GAGAGAGATAGAGAGAGAGGTAAGATGCATCCGATATGGAAATGAATCTCTTGCACAAGCGTGTGCGTTCGTTACCCCCGATCTAGATCGCTATTAATTACACGGTGCTCGACGCGCGCGCCAGCTTTCCCATAAAACGTATCCTCGCGGGTGGTTCCCGATTAAATATCTTTCTTTCGCGAGCTGGCCGCCGTGATTTCGCCCAAATCTCTTCAGGATCTACAAGATCCACACAGTACATATTCTAGATTCGATCCTTTGGTACGATGCACCATTTTATATAGACCGAAGGACTTCGATTTCATTGAGAAGTTAAAAATGGTTTGGTCTGGTAGATGATGCGACAAACTCGTCACTGATCTTCGCGAGAATTAATTCTCTAGCCTGTTCCAACAAAATGCTGTTTCATACAGTACATTCTATTCACGAGCAGGGTTCGATGCGTCGGCACCGTGAAGGAAGATTGTACTTTCTCGTGAGCACGCCGTAGCAAAAGGGTTAATTACGATATCGTTGAAACGCGGCCGATATTCAATTACGCGGCGTTTTAAGCGAGCCGCGTTTTTCGGCGTTAGCTCGGTCTCTCGGATACGCTGAAACTTGTCCGTTCGGAGTTACTTTACGATTATTGGCGTACACATAAGACGGGGCACCGTAATACTGTGTAACAACGGGGATAAAAAGGAAAAGAACGGGCTCCGGGGCATAAAGTAGGCAGTCGAGAGACAGGAACGGTTCCCGAGGACTCGGTTTCTGGTCGGCTCGCGGCTACGTGGAAACCCAGGGCGATTAAAAAAATATGACGAGCATTCATTTCCACGATCATAAAATCATTAGCATAAGAATTCCTCTACCTGCTCTCTCTCCGGTCCACCGGCTGACTTCTCCGGGGCCACGGACGTCTTCAGGGCGGTTAGGGGACCCGGCGAGAGACCAGGCGCCCCCGGACACTTGATTTTCGTCGTGTTTTTTATTCGCCGTTCCTGCCTGATTTATAAACATATAATGTGACGAGGGTGTGGCCCCGCTACCACATAATGATAGGCCAACGTTAATTACGTTTGGTTAAGTCGTTTAAGACCGCTTGCTCCGGAGGACCGAACCGGCCCGAGCCTGGCCCGACAGTCCCCTCCGCGAAAATTACTGCTCGCCAACCGTGCCGCTATATATTAGCGAAAGATTACAATGTTCGACGGTGACGTGCAGTCGTTCCCATTTGTGTTTCGGTAATTCTTTAAGCCGAACAACTTTTTCAAATTTGACCTGATTCGAAGAAGTCGTGAGTCGCTGTCCAGCTCGCTTCTGACGCTTCAGCGATCCTATTCCGAACAGAATGGCATGTCTATCTTCGTGGATAGCAGAATATTTTATTTTTTAAAAATATAAATCATTTTAAGAAAACGTCATCGTAGAAAACAATATTGGGAAAAAATTCTCCATCATCGTGGAACGACTGAAGAAAATCCATCGATATTCTTCAATTCTTTTAATCCTCGTGCCTCGATGAGTTGCGTGGTACACCATACACCGCTACGCGCATGTACGTACACGAGAATTGCAAGGATCCGGGATAAGGAAAATAGCGTCTCGCTAATGCATATTGGGGATCTCTCCATTGTCGCAATCGCTAGATAAAAGATGCATCTAGCGCGCTCGCTATCCCAGAAAGCTTAATTTTGTGTTTTTCCGGCGATATTCGCAATATTCGACAGAATTTAGCGGAGCCGCGAGAAGAAATGCTGGAACAAATGAAAATGCAGCACTGTCGCGCCAGCATTTCTTCTCGCGGCTCCGCTAAATTCTGTCGAATAATGCGAATATAGCCTGAAAGACGCAAAATTAGGATAGTAAGTTCCGGGATAGTAAGCGCGCTAGATTCATCTTTTATCTAGCGATTGCGACTATGGAGAGGTCAACAATATGCATAAGCGAGACGCTATTTCGTTAATACCGGACCTTGCAATTTTCGTGTACGTACATGCGTCTAGCGGTGTGCGAGTGTACCACACAACTCATCGAGTCTACTCCCTTAAATCTCTCTGAACTATTGCCAGTATCGATTGAAAAATATATTTCCATGCCACTTCTTAGTACAATCCGCGTGTATGATCCCAAATGGGGATCGTGGATTAAAATGTCTGAAATTTCATCTACTCATTTTCGTCTACTTATTTGTATTCAAGAAGATGGAACACGTCTTGCCGAGAATGAGGAATGGTTTTCGGCAACCGTATCCTGATTTTGAGTGGTGTGGTTGACACCCAGGTGGATGATTGATTTCGAGGGGCGATTCTGCGAGACGTTCGAATTCCTAGATAATTAAGAGGATCCAATCAGGAGGTCAGAAGGCTTCCAAAGAGTGAGCCACGCTGGGGAT
Organism: Lasioglossum figueresi; assembly: GCA_028455805.1. Taxonomy (NCBI): domain Eukaryota; kingdom Metazoa; phylum Arthropoda; class Insecta; order Hymenoptera; family Halictidae; genus Lasioglossum; species Lasioglossum figueresi. Next base: position 7,052,323 of record CM052192.1, on the reverse strand, counting down.
CGACTGCCGAAGGATTCCAAGCGAGGAAAGCATTGTTCTCTCTCGGCTCGGGCCACAGGAATTCCCTCGGCGCGGCGGAGGCTGTACGAATCATTCCATCGCGTTCTATGTGTGTGCGCGCGCGCGTCCATCGCCGTGTGTGCGTGTATTTTCTTCAGTCTTTTTGTACCAAGAGAAATGATAAAATATCCCTGGCCCGCGCCTTTCTTTCGAGTCGTGTGGAGATCAAACACCGAAGTGGCTAGACTCCCACAGTCTAAATGGTGAGGCGAGTTGAAATATCGCGCCGGGCCTCCCTATATGTTAATCTCCGCATTAGCATAATACCGTGATTCTTCAAGGATCATTTGGAAATGCAAATAAATAATTTATAATAATAAGAGCAGACGGGCTGTTGTGGCAGCCCGAACGCATCGGTACGTCAGAAACCGGTGGACCACCTCCGTCCCGTAGTTGCGTCGGTAAATCTAATCGAGATATCTGCCGGTTCGTTGCTCCTTTTCTTGTCACGACAAAAACGCTCGACGTGTCGGACGATTGGCCTATTTTCTGCCTCACTACCGTTCCGTCCTTCGTCCTTCGTCCTTCGTCCTGCGAATCTTTAACGGACGCCCGGTCCTACGCCTCCCTCCACTTTTTCAGCTTCCACCCATCCCTCTTCCTGCGAATTTCTTCTTCGTCTTAACATGACTATACCGACGAGTTTTCTGTTTTGCGACAGTGTACTCAGAATTTCACTAACTTCAAAATTGTTACCAGGACCCTTTAACCTTTGACTCAAAACGACGGGTTACAAATTTTTTAATGTACTAGAATCTTGAATCATATGTTATAATAAAGACGATTTATACTTTTCCACAGTTTTTATTGCTAGAACAGCTCTTGTTCTTCATCGACCAATCTACCACGAAGGACTGAAACAAAAAAATGTATATAAAAATAGGGAGCATTGAACCTCACACGTCTGCACCAGAACGATCAGCGACAAGGATAACATTTTTGTCGAAACATCCATCAAACTGGCCAAGGAGATAAATCCATTTACGATCGTTCACAATCGAAACGCGGCGTTGGAATGTTGGGAGGATCGCGACAGAGGTGTCTGCGGTCGCGGATCGATCGTATAAAAAGCCATTTAAAGTGCGGAGGGATTAAATCGCCGACTTTGTGCAACAAGGACAAATTGTTACGATCCGGGGAGAGGCGACGTCGTCGAGGGTTTTCGCGTCGAACGGGGCGATCGTAATGACTTCATAAAAAGCTATGACGACTTCTCGGAACGTCGACGGTTGCCGGGCGAGAAGAAGAAGATCATGGTCTCTCGAGCTCTCAGGGTCCGCATAATGGGTGCTAGGACAACCGAACTAGAAGGTGGAACAGTCGAAAGGCGTATTCCGGTATATTAACACGTAACACATCAAAGAGCACGTCGCACGGGCACACCTGCTCGAGGATGGGCCCCGTCCCGAGTCGCACACACGCTTATACGGTTATTTATGCCCTGTAAAAGGTTCTGTTTTCGACTCCGGGACGGGCTCTACACGGTGTGCCGTGGAAACCGAAACGCCTCGGTCTCTCCTCGTTCACGTGGCCCGGTTATAAACGTCCGCGTAAATTCGAGGCTGGTTAGAGATCGTAAACTCGCTGGATATGCCCGATATGGCCACCGGCTTGCCACAGAAAATCATAAAGTCCGAGAGCCTCGCGCTGCGCACAACGCTCCGTCCCCGGGGGAAAACGAGCGAGCGGGTTCCCGAGCCTATTACGATTGCCCAGCGACTTTCCTTCGTGGCTCTCGATGGAAATGCCCGAAGACGCGTCGCGATTTATCGCTTACGCTCCTCGGCCAAGAAACTCGAGCCGTTCGAGTAAACGTCGATCCTCTAATTGCTCGATCGTTCCTAGCATTGAATGGAAACCTCGTATAAGGGTCCACGTTACATTATACATGGGCTTTATATAATACATTCGGGATTTCCATTCAATTCTTCGGGGAAACAGATTTCTAAAGCATATAAACCCTTGCCCCAAGATTTCTTTCTACAACAATTACAACTTTTTTAATGATTTTTTTTAATAACAATAATTTTTAGAGCTTCAGATATAGTTCCTGTTGAACCCGTTGCACAGAGGAGTCTCATCTTGCCCGAGACCGAGCCGAGCGAACGATCGCGAGGGCTTAAATTTTTTTCAACGGCGCGTGATCGACGATCGCTCGGTCCGAAGTTCTAGGGTGAAGAATGCGCGGCTGGTCCTTAAGAAAAGAATTCCTACTGTGTTCTTTTCCCGTCGCGAACGCTGGAATCTCGAAAGAAATTTTTCTTATTACGCCCACCTCCACCGAAAAGAAAGGGGACCGCGACACGGACACTTGTACACCCCTAATCACGACGATCGTCCGGGACTGACAGATGCTCGTGTGTTTTGCATAGAGTGGATTTATAAATCCCTTATCAGCTTATTATCTCGCGAGATTCTCTTCCCGCCTTGGGACGTGGTCGGGAGCGATACGAGAAACGTGGCAGCGGTCAAAAACGAAGAACGGAGAAAGAGAGAGAGAGAGAGAGAGATTGAGAGGACGCGAGAAGGAGAGGGATAGAAAGTGGGAGTACCTGTACGCATTCGCATTAAGGCAGAAAGAGGAGACTCGCGGAGGAAGAGAAGCAGAAGAGGGGAAAAAATAGAGGTAGACCGAGAGGGGGATGGAGGGCACGATGAAAAGTGGGAGTAGCAAGGGTGAAATGGTGGGGAGGGCGAGGGGCGAAGGGGGATACAGTGACAAATGAGAGCGACTACAAATTGCACTTTCCGGCTCTCATTCTCATTCGACTCTCGTTCCTCTTTCTTCCTCTCTTTCTCTTTTTCTGGCCCTCTGCCTCCGTTCCTCCCATTCGTCGGATCGGAGCGGACGGGTAAATGTTCGTCTGGCCCTCCTCTTTTATTCCTCTTCCACACGGCCTACCTCCATTTATCCTCCTTCGCGATAATACTTCACGCTCGAATAACGAAAACTACTCACAGCGGGTCGGTGCAATTCCGGTTATTGGTAAGGACCATCGCAATATTCGAGCCCGCTAGCCTGTGCCAGGTCATCCAGTTCGACGAAGTTTTGTTCTCGTTTTCCTCCGCCGCAACCCCCCGCGCTTATCCACACCACCCCCCTGTCCTCGTTTCACGCTGTTCGCTGATACGCGATCCTCCAGAGAATGAACGCACCGCCTCGCAGTAAATTAAGTTTAATCCCGTCGTCGATTGTGACGGAGAATATTGTCCGCCGATCGTTCGTAAGTCAACGCTGCCAACGTCCGTTTAACTCGATCCGATGCTCCGTTAGTGCCGAAGTATAGTCGTCGTCGTTGCAACAAATTTTTATCGGACCGATGCTTACGTATTAATAAATAGCGTTGCAGACGGATCGCTTTAGATCGAAATACATACACATGCAGTATATCGGGGTTAGGATGATCGAGGTCCTGCTGCATTTTATTGAAAAAGAATTTGTTCGTCGAATCTTCTCGTGATTTCGCGAGAGTATCTCAGTTCCGAGAGAAGTCGAGCGTCGAGATACGCGACTCTGCGACCGCGAATGCAGCAGTCGGCCGACTTGTATTTACTTGAACGATTTCTGGTAGGACGGCGGGGGCGAGGATGTTATATCGTGGCAGGGGCCAAAGAGTAGAGAGAGGCTCTGTATTCTCGGTAAGCACTCGGCGTCGTGGCTTGCTGCCGTTGTAATAACCCCCGTAGATCATACAGGGGCACACGCACACCGTACAGCCACGGATATCTGGCCTCTCGTTGCAGCTTGCAACGGTTGTATGTATAGTGTGCATCGCGAAAGGGGGCCCCACGGCCCCCGCACACCACCGTATTATTCATTGAATGGAGCGCCGCGTTCTGGCTTCGAAATACACGACACAGTTTCACTTCGCGGGAGCAGCCCTTAACCTTTTAACACCGGCCGCCTCGATCCTCTTCGAAATGCTTTATCGAACGACGGGACGGACCGAGTAATCGATACACAATAACGTTTCTGCGCTTGATCCACTGCGGAACCACTCAAATATGTACCCTATTTTTCAGGCGACGTTCGAAAGATCCTCAAACTGTAACTCAACTTCTCAAAGTTCCAACGATTCCAACGGGTGTCCAGGGAGGTCCTCGAAGGACCACGAGGACTCTAGCGAGTCCAAACGAACATGGAGGTCCTGTTAGAGACTCTGAAGCGTTGAAGATTCCTTTCAAGGATTCATCACTGGTTCGATGAGATCGCATGCATCTTTCGCTTCACCCATGATCGTTGAGACACATTTCGAGTAATTTTCTGCGGTCCATTGGCAGTTTCCCTGCACAGTGACCTTGCCAGGAGAAAAATCGGTAGCCACGGCCAACGAGCCGCCAACGACAACGCCATCACCTTCGAGAGAGACGCGGCTCTTCGGGTAAACGCTCGGTTTTCAGTGTCCGCGACAGCAATAAATCTCCGCGTCGGGCCTTCGCGATTGTGTTATTCATGGAACCATCAATAGGGTAATTTATTCGCGAACCTGCACGCGCTCACGCGCGCGAGCGATTCTTCGGGCCGCGGCGCGGGTCCCGGGCCGACGATTTATCGCCGCGTGGTCGAAAAATCCGACGGTTTTTAATCCGGACTCGGTGTCCGGCGCGGCGGAGTCGCGCGAACCTACAATGTTCGCTGTGATTTATCAATCGCTTCGCGGAGGATTAACAGCCACAGCCACGGAACCGGCAATAACCGATCGATCGATATTTACAAGAGCAACACGACCAGCCCCGTAAGAAAAGAAGAACAGCCGTAGGAAAAGAACGAGTAACTCGCGAGACGCGCTCGGCGCATCGCGATCGGTAAATTAACGAAGCGATCCGAGGGGCGCGCGTTCGTTAACCGATTATAAAATCGCTCCTTCGTAATCGATGAGCCTATATCCCCGTTCGACAGTTTCCGATTAATCGAGAGCCGAGGGCCCTTAACCTCGTAAATAGTTGTTTAGAACTCAACCCGGTTTCCCGTTAAGACTACTCTCCCAGGAACCCGCTCGGACGCTACACGGCCGGTTTCCATTAAAACGAGGTAAAAAGCCGCGCCTTTTGTTGGCGTTTTCGTAACTCGGACCCGGATCGTTAAGGCGAGTCGCGCGCGACCGCACGATGTTGCGCCGTGATTTATCAATAGCTTTATGGAGGATTTACAGCCTGGACAGGACCGGTAATGGAAGCCAATCGGCCGTGCCGTTTAATCCTCTTACATCGTTTTACGTCGTTTCTGCGGAAGTGGCATCGCCGATCGTGTGTCCGACGGGCTAACAACTTCGAACCCGCTCCTCTTCCTCTCGATTTTCATTCACTCGCCTCTCCCTCCCTTTCTCTCTGTACTCCCCCGCCAAGCATTTTCCATTGACGTTGTAAATCTTCGTCGGGGCCCCGTCTATCTTCGAGCGTCGCCGATAAATTCCTGCGTACCCGCTTGTCACTCGTTACGCAAGCTCCGCTATGAACGATCTCGAGTCTCTCGCTACCAACCCGGCGGACGGGTCGTCAACGGATTGATACTCCCACGTTTCATGCCTCAACTTCCTCCGAGGTTCGATTCGCCGAGAAAATCGAGATTCCAGTCGACGCTGTTTCTCTGTTGCGAAATGTTTCTAGGCTCGAACGTGTGGTATTTGGATGATCATCGTTTTTAAAGATCTTCATCGCGTGATCAGAGTATGTATCTGCAGAGACTACAGTGTTCACATTCGATTAACCTTTAAGGGATACAGTGTTTTACAGTGCTCAGATTACAAAGTGTCATACCAGGACCTTTCTAAAATGATCTACACGCGTGTCAAATCCACAGGTCCGCAGGCAGTCTGCGGACAACTGTCTCTTAGTTGGGTGGTGCTTAAGAGCCACGTACAATTCGATAAACAGGAAAGCGAGCAAAAAGATAAGTGACGCGCAATCGTCGACCTTCGATCGACCTTGACCCCGTAGAAGCAGACGTCGGAATATCCCGGAGCGCCTAATTCGTGCAGGGACTTGACAGAGTCCCTGATCATTTCGGTTCGTGTCCGAATCCATCCGCGGTTCGTTTCGACAAGATTCGTTACAGTATATGCAGGTCGAATCGGGGCCTAGAACGCGAATATTATCCGCAACCGTGGCTCGATGTCCGAGCCCGGGACCATCCAATCAGTCAAGTCGACGGTCCAGGGCCGGCAATCAAACTCTCTCTCCCTCTCTCTATCTTTCTCTCGTCGCCGTCATCGTTTCACCCGAAATCACGACGGCTGCATACGGAGGACTGGCCTAGGACCTTCGTCAGAGAACGCCGAATAAATACCGTTCCCGGCGCGAATAGGAGAAACGAAAAATAATAAATAGAGAGGGGAAGAGAAAGGAAGGGACGAGGTTGGTGTCGGCGGTGGTCCCCGTTGGTTGAGATTCCATCGCAACGGTGAGCCGACGCGAAAAAATAATTCCGTCGCCGGACACGTCCTTTTGTCTTCGCCTTCTTCCACTTCGTCCTTTTTCTCTTTCTCTCTCGCTCCCTAGCGCGCGCGCTCTCTCTCTCTCTCTCTCTCTCTGTTTCTCCTTCTCTTCGTCCATATTTCCATCCGCTCATAAAGCCGGGATTCGTATTAAAGGGCACGACACCATAATTAATGCCGGACGGTCACGAACAGGCCGGGGCGGTGATGCGCGCCGGTTTCGCCAGGGCTTTATGAAGAAACGCGTACTTACGCGCGTGCATTACACGCTTGCACGCATGACGCGTGCCGCCAGCCAACCTACCCTTGACCGTGGTGTGCGCGTGCGACGCCCAACACGCGAAAACCGTTGTAATTACGGAGATAATTAGTTGGGAGTTGGCGCGCTTGTAATTGCCGCAAATAACCCGCAATTTCGCGCTCGCTTTCGTACCGGGACGATCCGACGCGTTTCCACGAACCCACGAAGTGTGAAGAATTCCGTACTCTCCGAGTACCTCGTCAAGTTCTTTTTCACCCTCGGGCGGTACAGTGTTTTTACTCGGATCACGAAGTATCGTATCAGGACCTTTCTGAAATGTTGTACAAATTTTTCTCAGATATCTTCAAGCCCTTACGCTACTATTTATTTCGTGGTCACAGGGATTAGAAGGTCTTCATCGTTCAGAATTTCATAGAAAAAAAAGGAAATTTATAATTTATTGTATGTCAAATGTAAAATTAATAATATTTTACACACATTCACAGGGCTCTAACCCTAGCAAATCGAACACTGTTCCTTTCGAACTGGAAATGAACAAGTTCGAGGCCCAAGCGCGAAAGGGGGCGTGGAGGATTGATCACACAGAAACCGGGGGAAAATCATCGATCACGCGAGGCGATGCAAAGACACCCGAGAGATCTACGCGTCCCTTTATCCGGGCGAGGATCTGATGCCGGGCCCGTGTCTCATCTCAATCGGTGTCCGGCACTGAAAAATTCCTCGCTCGTCCCTCCCAGAGCGTGCGTGTACGGGGTTCAGCTAATAAAATCATCTGCATCCGGGCCAGGAAATTATCTGACGAATTCATCTGCTTATCGAGCAATAAAATGGCCCGGCGTCCACTCCTCGATCCTGATGCCTATCTCCTCCTGCCCTTCCACCTCTGTTCCCCTGGCTCCGTTCTCTCTCGCGTATAGGTGCCTAGACACATTGTGGCGCCATGCCAGAGTGAACCGAACCTCTCTTCCTCCCCGTATATACACGCGTTTCTTTTCTTGATCGATTTTTTTTGTTCCCCCCGTTGGTCGTTCAATACGTGGAGAGAAAGAGAAAAAAAGAGAGAGAGAGAGAGAGAGAAGGACGTTGCTTACGTTCGAGCATCCGGGGCCCGTTTAATAAGGACCCACCGTTCCCCCCTACGATATTTATAATCCCGCGGGGAAACTGTTTTTATAATCTCGCCTAGGAATCTCGGAGCCTGCAACAGGCATACCTAGTCCGCCGTTTAGGCGAGCTCTCGACCTCCAGAGTTTTCTGACTCTGCTCCCCCTATTCGCGAGCACGGACCTCCTTTGGGACGTACTCTTTTTAGGAGCCACGGCTCTCGTTTATGGACCCTTCGTTTTTAATAGAATCTACTTTTCAGGTAATTTTTCTGGATTGTTTAATGTTACGCGATCTCATGAGACTAATAAGATATAATTGCTTGTTAATTGCTTTATGCAATCAACGTGGATTCCGTGCAGTAATCGAGGTTGCAACGAGTGAGGTTCTACCACTGTATATACCGTATTGCAAAATCAAAGAATCAATAAACGTTGAAGTTTTGCAAACTCGAACATTCGTACAGACGTTAAAATATTTTGTCCACTAATGAAACCACCGTGGTTTTGAAGATCGGGGTCTCGCCTTTAAAATGACGTCTGGATGGTCTCTGTACGATTTTTTTTACCCGAGATATTGAACAGTGAATAAAAAGTGTGTCGTCGGAAAGTATCGCGAGTGTAACTACCGAGTTTCTATTGTAGATTGGATTAATTGACGAAAAAGGAAAGGAGCAGTAGACCGTATATGAAGCTGTAAGCATGTGGTAGATAGAAAATTTGTCGCAGCTGTGAAAATCGTTTCGACTGTTTAGTACCGTGCAAAGTTGCTGTCGGCTCGGTGGTTTATGTAGCACGCGTTTAATACGACGGCTGACTCCGAGGTGTACGAACAGTAAGAGATCTCACCTCTACATATGTATGTGTAGAGGAGCGCGAGCATGGTCAGTGATCGTTAGGAACGCTAATATCATCCAGCTGTCTCTCTTTCTCGTAAAGTCAGGTTACGCAGCGCGCACTAAAACGAACGTTAATTTCCACACGTTAAAGTTATTATTTATTGATACGACGTAATCTCGGGGCCGAGATCAAGGTAGACGCTTAGTCGGTCGATATTCACCCGAAACTGCGGCCCGGGCGGATTCCTCGTCGCATTTTATTATCTCGATCGTTCATAAATTCCGTTACAATACAAGTATAAAGTATCCACCGCCTCCGCGGGTACGAAAAAGGTCGTCCACGAGGTCCGTGGAGGTCCTTCGCGTGTAGCATTGTCATCGTTCGAAGCCAGCTTTTCAATAATCAATTATACGACATTAAAACCGTATATTTATGAATCGTTCCACCCAGCGCGTCCTCCCGAGAAAAGGAAAAAAGAGGAGAGCCGAGAACAAAAAGCAGACAAGAATAAAGAGAAAAAAAAGAAAAGAAAACCAGCGAACAGAGAGTCGAACAGAGAAAAAGTCCAAGAGAGGACGACGACTGCTGGCATAAAATACGAATCTTAAAATCCCGACGAATAGTCCTCGTAATTAAATCCCCGGTTTTTTTGTCCCGGCACCGAGAACAACAGGAATAGGTGGTCGACGCGTCAAATAAATCAGTCACAGTTTCTCTAATATACCGCATCGTCAATATATTTCCGATCTTTTTTGCAAAACAAATATTATAATATGATACAGGCATGGTCGTGGATCGGGAGCTCTCGCCCCTCTGGCAACCTAAGCATATACACAACGAAAAATAATAATTATTACAATAATGTTAGAATCGCCGTGTTCGCTCCCTACCTATCGATCTCGCTTTCTCTCTCCCCACCTCTCTATCTCTTTCTCCCAACCTTCCATTTCTCTTTATTCTTGTATTTACAGGATATCACACATCAGAACAAATCCGTAGTACAAATCTTACAACGCGGACGTCTCTCGAGCGACGTCCTCTCGCAACCCTACTCGTCGTATCGCAACTTCGCCTAATAATATTTATATTTACAATGATGCTTCGATGTTCCTAACTTCGAATTTCCCGCGTTGACCTTCTAGCGGCCATCTTATGCTTCGTTCGCACTGCCGAGTGAACTAAAACTCTATTTCGAAATCAAAAACTTCGGACGACCATTCTAGCATGTTCACCCCATTTTCCGGAATGCCGCACGTTTTTAGAAAAATTTTTCAGAAAATGACGTTCACAGATACATTTTCGCGAGACTCTTAAGGACTGCCCATAAGAGTATCAACCCCTAACAGGACTCTGATGGTGTCAAATAAATATTTGTTCAATCCTCGTCCATCCTTTATGTCAATTCGTATCACCGCTTCCGACGTAGAATAACATTGCTTTCAAATAAGGGATTTACAAAACGAATTATATATTTTTCCATCGTATCGTTATATTAGATTCCACGAATTGATTTCGGAAATTGAAGGACGGACGAGGGTTAATGTATTTAAATTTCGATTTTCATTTATCCGATAGAAATCAGTGTTATACGAATCGATAGAGGTGTAGCACTTTTATAAACCTAGCTGGACAATTAATTTAAGGGTTGCATTACCAAAAGAGCATCAATCCTTAAAGCAACTGCTGAAATATTTCAAGATTTTAAATGAATATTTCTTTAATGTCAGTGAAAATTTATATCTTCATTTATCGATACAATAAATATTAATATTATCTGAATCGATGAAGTATATGTATAACTCACCTGGACAGTATATTTAAGGGTTGCAAAATCGAAAGAGTATCGATCCTTGCCTTAAAGCAACTGCTGAAATATCTATCCAACTTTGAATTAATATTTATTTAACATCGGTGAAAATTCAGACTTCCATCTATCGATTCGATAAAAACCAATAATGTTACGTGAACAAAGAGACGTAAACTTCCAAGACCCAGCTTGTTAGTCCGCTTAAGGATAGCGGATTCACGTTCACTGTTTACCGACAGTGTTATACAAACGGTGGATTGGTCGGTGGCGCAGGAACAATTACGAAGTCGTGTCCTCGTCCTGCCGGTCCCGTTTCGCTTCCCGAGATTCGATAAACCGAGGCACGATACCGCCGCCATATTCGAACGAGAGAGACCGCCCCGGTTAATCCGTAACGATCCCCGACAAACACAATTTTTCCGCGATCGAGAACGCGCGTGACACCTCCGGAACGCTCGCAAACAGCCGGCCGGTGATTTAGGTTAATTGTATTTACAGTCGCAATCCGCAGCGCCGCCTCGATCCGAGGTAACTAACTTTCTTATTTGGTTTCTCCCGTGTCCCGAACCTCGAATGTATTTATGCTATCGCCGTGATGCATCCGTTCCCGTTCGAGCTGTCAGCGATAGAAACCCGTCTCCTCTTCATCCGCCCGTTCAAACGAAATTCGAACGTGAAACGTGACAATAAATACTAACGTAGCGCGGGCTACCTTTGGTCGCGAGCACTCTTCCTATTCTCTAAACGGCTCTCCCTATCCTCGGGGCTACGAGCACTCTAAAATTTGTCCGCAACTGTTCGGGAACTTTGAAACGGTTCAAGAAAAAACTTGTATATTAGCTGTACAAATTACAGTGGCATCCGGACATGTAGACACGATAGACAGACGAGGGTTGGCCATTCATTTTCAAAACACCTCTAGTGCTGCAATCGTAAGAGAGATCGGTTTTACCAGCAAACTATACCCTGAAGACACTACCTAAAACTTTTAACCCTTATCCATCCTTCAATTTTACTGCTTGATTCGTCCTCGAATAACACTGTCCAACAAATTTCAACTTTTTTTATGTTTCGCTATAACTGTTGAGTGTACCTTATAGGGTTTTTTTGCGCTGATTCCGAATCTGGCCTTAATTTTTAACGGCCTTGAAAAAAACCACATTTTTCAACTTTAAACAAATATTCTGATGTTATTATAAAAGATATCGAATTGTTCTTTGCAGCAAAAGATTCTGTAGACTTTCCCGAGTAGTGCGTTTTTCTTCGGTGTAATTGCAAAAAAAATCAATCCGATATCAAGTAATGCTAAAAGAATCAATGAATTCTCAAATAATTCATTTTGACGGATGAGGGTTGAAAGTTTGCTTGAACTACAACACAACCATTCACGAAAAGACTCGAAGTAAACCTCTATCGAACGGTTTCAAATTGAATCCCTACTCACAGCCCCGAACGCTTCAGCCTCCGTGTCTCATGATTCGCAACGAGTCAACGTTCCTGCAGTCCGCTAAACGAGTTCGAAAAGATGTAGCAAAGTTCTTCAGGTTCTTCTAGCATGCTCCTCGAATCTGTTGACCCTCTAACGACGTTCTCGTCGTTAACCTCTTCCCTCCATCGCATCAGAACGAGACACTCGACCATCCTCCGAGATTGGTTGCTGGTACCCTTGAGGTTGGTAGCGAGTGTAATCGAGGTCGATTGTCCCCAGGTCCTGTAGATCACAGTCGCTCGTCCGGCTTGAGGCAACGCGGACTTCCATGGAGATCGGTGGACGCAGCGTGAACAATTCATGATGATCCAGGGGTGGGAACTAGTAGGCGGTTGCTTGATGGTGCATCAGAGGGTTGAAGTGGTGCGGGCCCAAATGATGTGGAGGCGGCGGGCCCGGCAGAGGACTGTGTTGGGGCCCGACCGTCGGCGGCTGACAGACGTACCATTCCGTCAACTCGGGCCCCCGTGTTGACGGATGACTCGACGCAGGGTTCGTTGCAGACGACGATGGGACGACCGGTGGTGGTTGAGGAGACTCCGTGTGCCCGGTCACAGACAGGCTACCCCCGCTACTGCTGCTCTCTTCACCCTCGCTCTCGTAGCCCCCTCCAATCTTGCCCTCGCCCAGGGTCATGCCGTGCACCTGGAAACAAGAGGCGGAGCCTAACGTTAGATTTTCGTTGCCTACCCTTCTTGCGAGCTGCTTGGGGTTGATACTGTTGGAAGTCCCGAAGGGAGGAGTTTGGGGTTGCCGGGGTGACGGGAATTTGCTTAATTATGTAGGAATTACGTAGATTGTTAGAAAAAGGGGTCCCACTTCAATTATCTGGACAGGTCTCGTCGACGATGTTCCGTCGACTCCAGATTTTTGACAAGCCACATCTTTAACCCCTCGCTTTAACAATATTTCTACGTCCTCTGAACAGTTTCTACGCCCTCAAGAACATCGAAGCAGAAGAGTAGCTAACCCCCGTAGATCTTTCCGGTCTTATCCTCTCTTTCCAAGCGAACCAATATCTCGCGCGGGATGATCCACGGTGATCGCGGGTCTCATGGCCGAAAACACTGTAGCGTTTGATCGTCGTAAGTTATCGCATCGGAGATCGACCAGGCATCGCGAGCAAAAAGGATCGCGTCGTCGTCGCCGCGTTGGCTGAGCCGAAGTCGCCGGGGATCACGAAGAGAGGAAGATAGTCGAGAGTGAGAGGGGAGGCCGAGGGAGGGGTGTGGATCAAGGCTCCTTGTCGTTTCCCGTCTCGGTTCCCCGTGGCCGGAGTCCTCTTCGTTCATAATTCAGTGAGCAAATCTCGACGACTGCCTTCCGCGAATCACGGGGCCCCGGCGAAAAGCGTGGAGAACCGAGGAGCCGGCTCCTATCCGAAGAACCTATCGCGCACGTATCTCGGGAGTTGGCTTTTGGACGCGTCTGCCACCCCCTAGCCCCTCCCGTCCGCTCGGTGTGCCACAGATAATTTCCTATTAAGATTCCGTGGCCGTTCGTGCATGAACCTTGCGCCAGGATACTATCCCTGGACGTCCTCTCTTCCCACAAGCCTTTTTCTCCTGCCTCCCCCCCCCCCCCCCTCTCTCGCTCACCCTCTCTCATCGACCATCTTTCTCTCCCTCTTTTTTCTCTCGTGTCTACTAGCTTCTAGCCTAGCGTGAAACGAAACGTGGAAACGACACACCTCGATACGTTCGATGTACGATGCTACGGAAAGAAGCGGGATAATTTCAGCCCGAAGGGGTGAGAACGATGGGTCGCGTGAACGAGAAAATTACTGCGATTCCGTTGTGGCAAGTCTGCCCTGGGCGATAAAGTGATCAGCATAATTGAAACGGTGGGCATGTGTTCGCAGGTTGTGCACACCTTTGTGCTCGAACGAAAACAACCGACGCTTTCCCAGCTATAGTACGCGTGCCAGTTACTGTCTCAAACTAAGCGTGAAAAATGATACTGCAGCATTTCTGATTGGTCGGAGCGAAATAAGCCAACTTACGTGGATACAGTCATAGAATCGGAGCACGCGCATTTTCCCTATTGTTTGAGTGCATTAGAAATACTAGTGCTATCCTTCTTTTCAGTCGCACTACTGTACCAGTTTGCATCCTCCAACTGATCTCTTAAGATCGTATTTATATCTTGCTTCATCCAGCAATTGATAGCACAAGAAGTTAGACAACGAGGAGAACATTTCTAAAACTATACATAATATAGAATAAAGTGGAAAATTAATTAAAAATAAAAATTTCAGGATGAGCTTGCATAATCAATGTGGAGACTGTCGAGAGTGATAAAATGTTGAAGCCTCCAAAACGTTTCCCCTGGTCTGTCTCATGGATCCCGAGTACAACGTGTAGGGTTGTCGATAGGATAACGAGTGAGGGAACCGGGAGATACGGGAATTGTTCGAAGCAGCTGCTGATCGTATGGTTCGACGTACCTTCATATGCTTGCGCAACGAGCTGGGGTGGGTGTAAGACTTGTCGCACCCGGAAACCCGGCAATTGTACGGCTTGTCGGACGTGTGGACGTGACTGTGCTTCTTGCGGTCGCTGCTGTTCGCGAACCGCCTCTCGCAGCCGGAGTACTCGCACTTGAACGGCTTCTCTCCTGTAGAAAGAAAAAGGGAAAAACCCGGGACGTGAATTAATGGCGTTGTAATTGAGACGTGCAATTACACGCGCGTTACACAGCGATAATTGAAAACGGTACTCCCCCTGTATCGGCTGGAGACCGATACGATGAAAACGTGGACGTTGATCTATGCCCTCTCTCTCGCCGAGCAAAACAAACAATGCGCGAGACACGACGAAGCCTGTTATCGGCGCAGAAACACCGTGTGGACTGCATCGGTACGCTATGACGCGTCACATAATGGTCCAGAATTACGTGACGCGAATTATCCGTTACTAATTTGTTTAATCGAATGCGAGAGGTTACCATTCATTTAGAACCAAGTACCGCAGAAAACCAAACAAATTTCTAGATCGTTAATAAAAATCATTGGTCGAGCATTAATTTTTGGTAGATTGTAAACAGTGCTGATAAATGCACGGCATGTGTTTTTTAACATAGAGGAACGTTCTTAATTTAAGAAGATGAAGGGATAGGAAATATTAAGCGGGATTGTCAGGTCGTCAAAAAGAAAAGGAGCAATTTTCTAAAAAATGGTACTTGCGATGGACATTTCGATACATAAATTGAATAAACGTCGCCATGAGAAGCTTTTTTTAACGTAGCAGAGGGTGAACTTGAGGTTCCGGACCACCGTGCGTGGTTGCGAATGCGTAGGAGCGTTCGGGCCGCTTCCTGCCGGATGCTTTCTGCGTTTCGCAGCGTGTAATTATCGCGAAAGCGGCGATCGCGTGGCGTGGAAAGGCCGGAAAAATATTTTCCTCGGGCAGGCCGGTGGAAAAAGGACCCGCGGCGGCTATTACAATGGGCCCTCGAACGCGATTACATCGTATCGCGGACCGTTTCATCGTGATTCCCGGATATATCTTGATGAGCACCGGTGGAACATTTTCTCCGGGGCTCTCTCCCTCTCTCCCCGTCTCCTCTATCTCACTCTCCTCGTGGCTCCTCTTCGCCTAGGGCGAGGAGCAGAGATATCGAGAGATAAGCTCCCCTGCACACGAATGGCCGCCGTCGTCGGGGCGCAACGAGACCGTGTGGCGTGACTCTTATTTATTTCCACCGGAAGTTGACTGGAATATATTTTACCGTCGGCTCACACCTCCCCACCCCTCGCTCGCTCACACTCTCTCTCTCTCTCTCTCTCTCTCTCTCTCTCTCTCTCTTTCTCTCTAGACACCCTTTTCCGGGACTTCCTACTGGCGCTCTCGCCGAGAAGTGCGGAGACGCGCGAAGCAGGAAGCGCAAACTTGGCGGATTTTTTATGGGGAAAATGGTGGCCAACTTCGCCCTTCTGCCTCTCTATCTTCTTCCCGTTCTCGTTCTCTTTCTCAGTCTTGTTCCAGCTATCCACCCTCGTCCGCGACCAAAAGAAAAAGGGAGCAGTTCGCGGCTCGGATACGAGATCCGCGTTAGCGGAACGTAAAAACGAGGACCAGATGGAATGGGATCTGTATGTTCGAGAGCCGAGGTTTTACCACCCCCGGGATCTCGCTGCTACATTGTTTCCTTTCTCCGGAGGCAGGCACTTCGAGCACTGGGCGCGTCTGATTTGTCGTAAGCGTCTCACCAAGAAAACTATTTCATTCGATTCTTAATCTTTAGCGAGAGTCGTTGACGATTGATAAATCTACTCTGTATCGGAATATTGTTGTACGATAAGAATCAAGGGAACGGGGTATCTTTGTATTGCTAATTCGTCGAATAAATTACAGTGAATTCCGGTTATTTGGAATACCTTAATGCCCTGCTGATTAGGTTCCGTGCACCGAGCCTTGTCCTGTATAAATGGTGGTTGGCATAAGTGAACTCTGTACAACGATTTCACGGTATTCTTTAAGCAACGGGGCTGGCAGCCAAGGCGTTAAAGCGTCTCAATCCACTTAAGTTGACGAGGAAACCGTTTCAAAAGGTGCACGCTCGTTGATTTTTCTTTTCTGTGACCGACGGCCGTTAGGCGTATCTGGAGCGAGCTATTTTTTTCCGGCTCGTAGGCTGGTTTATTAATGCGATCGGCCGGGTTCCGCGCCGTGGAAAAGTCGACGTCGACGCGAATAACGACAACGAAGCGTGGTAAGTTTTCGCGCTCTTGCCAGTCCGGTGCCGAGGCCCGACGTCGTTATTCATCTCACGTGTGAAAAGCGCGATAACATTGCCATGTTCCCGTGACGTATCACCGCGACACAGATTATATTTAAATCGCTCGGACGTGGACTGCGGGCGCTTATGGCACCGCGCCGTCGTAAGAAGGCGTCTTAAATATTTATGAACCTGGAAAGATAGCGGTTACCGCGCGCCGGTGTCGCGCCTGCTTATCTGACGTTTCACATGACTATGCTTCAAATTCTCTCGTTCGCTACCAGACCGAAGAGCTTACGCTGCTGGACAATTTGCAGCGAGCAAGTATCATTAGCCACTTTCCTCGAAAATTAGACGCGGTTTCAACCTTTGACAGGACTCCTGTACCTGCTCAGTCTGAGCTACTCCACGCTATTGTTCCAAAAGCGAACTTTGCAAGAATATGCATTCTTCTCGACGAAGCTCTCTTGCCGTGGAATGCAATTAGTTTTCACTGTTCGTTACTCAGGTAGGAAATCGTCGCATCATTAATCAGATAGGGTTCCGTAAACATCGTTTCTGTAAACCATAAAATTCTTAACAGACGCTAGAAATGTTTCCTTCTATTTCATAAATTTGCAGGCGCCATAAATACATCAAGTTCCGCAGTCCATTAATTACTGGGGCACCTCTGTTCATTCGCTAGAAACTCATGAACAATCAAATATTGTTAGAATCGGTTTCTAGAAATGGCACTCGAGAAATTGAATGATGATTTTCAAATACAAATATCAACAGACACGCAGCTTAAGTGTTCCTGTAGATCGGAGGGATGTCCCTCAGGTTCTCGAGATCGGATCCTTCGCGAAACGTCTCCACCCACCGATTCGCATCTTCTCGTTGGCGAACCCTCCCCCCTGTAGCCAATTTCGCACAAGGGTTCGAATAGCGAGGTGCCAACGACGCCTGGTTATCCGGTGCCGGCACAAAGGCGACAAACTCTCGCACACACATAGAGTATATCTGGCGCGCGGTTCGGTCTCCTTCGACCGAAAACGGGACGATTAATAACTTTTCAAATCTGTCCCCGGCAGGGTCGTGAGCCCGCCACGGGGACCGTCTCTTCGGTAGCGAGCACGTTGGCAAATAAATAGCAGATAAATAAAAGCCTCGCGTCTCTCCTACGTCCTGCGTCCTCTGTGTCCTGTGTGTCGTGCGCTGCGTCGGGGTTGCGTGTGCAGATGGCAACAATATGCCGTGAAATATTGCCCCCGACGCGCGTGTGCGAGGAAGAACGTACGCGTGTGCGTGCCCCCGGAACCCTATAGGAAGACGCACCTCGATACACGCTTGATACACTCACGAACCGAGAGCCCTCTCTCTTTTCCCGTCTATCTCTCCTTTACCTGCGGGATTCTTCGCCGAGGGAGACTCCGCTCCGTAGAACTTCCAACCCGGCTGAAGTATTCCCGCAGAATTTTCTGGGAGTTTCTTAAAATATCACATAAATTCATGGTTCTTCGATACGAGAAGAGCAATAACTTTTTATGGGGTATAATGAACAATATCGATTGGTGTATTAAAAATTTCTATTCGGTCATCCACAGAAAAACCATTAACATAGAATTATGCCCCCCTGAAAATGATGTAACTTCTGGTTGAAACATTTTTCGATACCGTTAATAATTCAAAAGATATTCGAGTAGTTCAATTCAAATTGGACACCCTGTATATTACTCGAACAAGAATGGAAAGACTAGTCGAAATAGGACTGAAATATACTTCACGGATGCCTCGGTAGAATATAATGAACTTTGAGCAAGAAAAATTGCGGAGCAAACAAAAATTTAACTAACTAGAGGAGGATAATTATAGAGGGAAACAAACGAACAAAGGAAAAACAGCTTGACGAAACAGGAGGCGTAGAGCGAATCGGTTATTCTCCGGTCTCTAATCCACCTAATTTTCTTATTAGCTCCGATCTTGACCAATGACAACAATTCCGGCCGCGTCATCTTATTTCAAAGATCCCCGACACAATACGTTCATACAAATTCGAAACACAGTTGCGCGTGCGTGTTTCACAGGACGAGGTTGTGTTGGTGAGGGGATGGGAACCGCGAGAGCGCACACAAGGGGAGAACCACGGACGCGTATATAAACTCGAGATTCATGGTGCACCGGGTTGCAGCGTGGTGCAGCGAGAAAGGGAGCCCCGAAGAGCAGTTCCCGAAGGGCAGTGTAGGCACCGTGTTATGACTTTCAGAATGGGGAGGCACAATGGCCCAGATCCGCGCCGGATAAAATAGTTATTATAATCGTTTTGGCTACGGCCGGGATCGAACAGAGAGAGAGAGACAGAGAGCAGAAAGAAAAAGAGAGAGAGCACATTCGCACGGACACGTGCGTTTGTATCAGTATTCCAAAACTATGCAAAATAAAAAACAAAATTGCATGAACAACCCCGGTACAAATATCGAAAATGTGAAAATTCAGGAAACGATTTTTGAACACAAACAAGTTCAAATAAGATTTAATAAAAATTAATATTCTTCATAAATGTCCTGAAGAAATAATAAATGTAAACAACTTATTATAAGACTCGATGGAAATTGACGTCTTTCATAAATGTCCTCGATGAATCAAAGTAAGAACGCAGGAGTATTGTCTAACAACATTAAGCATGCACCTCCGAAAAGTATCGTACTTTCAGGACAACCTGACATGAAAGTTTCAATAACGATATGCACGTGGAATAAGATGCACAATTCGAGAACTTCTGAGCAAGAGCAGCTCGCGCAGCCAAGCTCGCCATCAACGTCTCAATTAATTACGTGCGGCTTAAGGGAGACGATTGGCTCTCATTTGCCGCGAGCGGCACGGTAATAAGGCATTGTTCGCGCAACAATGGCCCCGGCGGCAAGTGTTGATTCCCAACAAGACAATCATCGAAACAGTCGGTGTTCTCCGTTGCTCGAATTAATAGATCCTCTTCTAGATCATCTCCCGGAGGAAGAGCCGGTGAGCGAAACGCGCGTTTGAAGGAAATTCGCGCCGGGGTCCTCGTACAATGTACACCCGCGGAAGATTTATTATCGATACCCACTTCCGTCGGAGCGTGGCCTCGAGAAGCGGCGCGAACAGGCCGCGCCACGGTTCGCACCTTGAAGAGAGTTGCAGCATAAAAGCAATCTAGAATTCCATCTTTTCTTGAATGCCCCTTAGTAGGAGACTCATTGAGCCGCAGTTTTCCGAAAATCTCCGGAATGATATATGGGCGTTCGCCATTGTGCCGGCCCCGAAGGCTCGCTCTCCCCGGTTTCCTCGGTCGAAGGATAATAGATGATTTTTCGCGACCATTATACTCCAGCAGGACACCAGTTCCTGGACCATCGGACATTGTTGCGAACCGTACCAGAAAAACGAACTGCCCCCACTCTCCCCACCAGCTTTCTTACACAAAGATACCACTGCCCCCTCTATTATCGTCGAGTTCTCGTCTGGATAATTTTCTTGTTATACGTTTGGCATTAGTGAAAACCAAGAAATCATTCCCGCGTCGATCCTGGCGTCGATTTTCCCATTCTTATGGAGAGGTTTCTTCTGCACCCTCTCTGAATAAGATCTATCCCCTCCATTGTAGCAGGGTCCCTGTGTGGACGATTTTCTTGTTATACGTTTGATATTGGTCGAAACCAAGAAATCATTCCTGTTTCTGGAAAACTGAACCACCCCCAATTTTATGGTGAATCTTCTTGCACACAGTCATCCTTGCCCCATCTCTCAACTAACTCCGACCCCTTCTATCTCGTAGACCTCCCATGTGGATCGCTTTCCTATTATGCGTTCGATAGTTGTGAAACAGGGAAAAATCATCCCTATGTTGATTTTCTTCATTGATTCCAAAAAGCGAAATACCCCCAACTTTGTAATGGATGTTTTTGTATACAGACACCGTTGCCCCCTCTCTGAATCAGGCCTCCTATTATGCAGGTGTTTTCGTGTGGATAATTTTCTTGTTACACGATCGACATTAGTGAAAACCGAGAAATCATCCCCGGGTCGATCTTCGGCATCGATCCTGGCCTGTAGCAAGATAAGATCCGAAAATGTTGCCGCAGATCGATCTTGGCACGGATTAGGACCCCGAGATATTGGATCTAGATAAAGACCCTCGGGAGGCTCGCGTTTTGTAAATTGATTGCACCGTGCCCTCTCTTTCTTCTTCTCTTTCTCTTCTTTCTCTCTTTCCCTCTCAGCGTCCGCCTCCGACGTGATTTTTGTCCCCGTGTGGCAAAAGTCGAGATCCAGACACTGATAGAGAGAGAGAGAGAGAGAGAGGGGAGGGGGAGTCTCTCGTGAGATCGGACAATCGCCGGTTATGATCGATGAGCTTTCCGTAGCGGGATAAAAGCGGGATCGAAACGTGAACGTCGCGATTTAATGAAAGCTGCACGAGCACATCGGACACCGTGCGAGACCCTCGGGAATTAGAATCGGGCCCCGGCGGCCGGCAGATCGTGATTGGATAATCATCGCCTGCCCGAAAATGGAAGTGTCTGCTACGCGCAATTCATTGCGTCACGACTCTTTCGCCTTTTGTAATCGCACTATCCCGCTCGCCTTACCTACACTCTGCAGACTGTGTACATTCTGTATACACGTCTGTAAGTATACTCTTCTGGGTACCTGGAGAATCGTGACTTCAATTTTCACGGACGATTTTTAACGATTCTTACCGATCAATTAATTTTATCTCATCTCGGCACCCTCACGTCTATCACTGAACTGCGGATTTTATGCACTTGCAAAAGCGACCCGGTGAAATACAACACTGTCGAGGTATTAGAATTTATTACAAGAAAAATACATTCTCGTTTATCTTGTGTTGATTTGAGACAATTTCTGTTGCATAAAGACTGTATCCTTGTTTGTGTATTTGTACTTTGTTAAACAATGTTCTAAAAAATACTATTGTATTAGTCTCGACTGATTAAAATCATTCTGGAAAGAAGTCGACGTGTATGCAGCTCCTGTATCTCGCAACAGAGAGAGACAATTTTTCGCATAGAAATCCGCAGTCTATAAATTCCCCACGAACCATACGGTAACAAAGTAAGAATTCAGAGTACCGAACAAGAAAGAGTAAAACACCGCGGTTATTTATTGCAAGTCAGACTTCCCAGTAGCGTAGTCGGAGGAATTCATCCCGTGTATTATTTTCGCCTCTGCTGCTATTTTCGCTGGCCAGAAAATTCCGTGGAAAATATACAGAATGGACGGGTCAGACGAAAGTTTACACGAGTGTCTGGCAAAGCCGCGTGAACCTGCGCCGGACAAAGCCTCGGAATCAAGGATGATCGGGGCTGGAAACGCTTCCGCAGCGATGGCTTCGCAAAACGAGGAGGCGAAAGTCCCTTGGTGGCGGAAAACTCGCTCGGGAAAAAGTCGAGGAAGCAAGGGAAAAAAGCAACAACCACCGCCCCATCAGAAGGGAAAGAAAAAAAGAACCGCAAATCCGTGGGTAAACGTAACTACCGGTTGATGCGCCGATCATTCTGCCATGTTGGCTCCGAAAGGGAGAGCGCCATCGGCAGATGTTTCCTTTCCCGTGGTAATTCGAGTGTTTGTCCGTTCCTCCCATCGGATCGTCTCGTTCCATTCTATACGATGCTGCGCGGCATCCTGGCCACGTAACAGCCTCTCGCGATGATATATCCTCGATCTCCATTGGAAAGTCAGACGGGATCCACGGGATCTTGTCGAGATAAGACAAAAGGATGGCACGAACGAAACCGTGGCGAGATCGGGGCGGATCCTTTTGTTCGATCGATCTATGAAAGCCTTTGGAAAATCGCGCTAGGATCTGGATCTCGATCCCATCGAGATACCGGCGAGATGTTCCTCGTGTAACGACCTCGAAGGGCGCGGTAACTCTCGAACGGCGGAGGATCGATCACGACGGAGGATGCTCGATGGGAACTTTCGGCTTATCGGGTTGGTGGAAAGTCAACTCTGTCTTTGACATAAGGCGAGGTCCGTTTCTGACAACCGTTCCTTGCGATGGTTCCACTTCCTTCTTCCTGAAGGTTCTAAGTAAATTTTCTTTGAGAACGGCGTCGTTGACGTTGTATGGTTAATCAAGGATTGAAAAGCTCGTAGAACAATGGTGTATAACCCCTATGCAAGAAAGCAATCGCTCAATGCAGTCTGCCAGTGCTCCATGTCGTCGTCCGTCCAGTCGGTCGTTCCGAAAAATCGCGAAGGTATCTTGATTCTCAAAAATTCGGTAGCCCAGTGTCCTGCACGTAGGTGCAGTTTAGAGTCGTATATCCTTGCCCGTTATCCGAGTCGGGATGCTACCGTTGCGAGCCACTCTCTCGCTCAGGACTCGTCCAAAGAGCCTCTCCCTTTCTCTCTCTTTCCTCCATAGCCGTCTCTCTCTGGCGCGTCGGTTTACACGACGTTTATACGTGTTTATGTAAACTCCGGCCACGGAGCACACGTGTTGCTGCTGCGGTTGCTGCTGTCGCTGGCAACTAATCTTCCCTTTCCAGCTGCTCCTCTTTCTCTATCGTTCTTCGAAGCTCTGTTCTCCGTCTCGGTTCCGCCAGCAGCGCCGAGTCAGATCAAACTCGGAGATTTTCAGAAACTGCCGGCATAAAAGATAGGGGCGCCATGGGCCACGGTATGCCGCTGCCCATCTAGAGTTACCAGGGTCGGGGTACCAGAGTCCTCCTCCCGTTTCGGCAGCGTGAAAACAGAAAACCCTCCGAAGGGGGGAACTTCGGGTCTTCGTCGTTTCGGTCCTCGGGATCCGAGATGATTGCACGGAAATTGATACTTCGATCGGAATTTCGGGTCAACGGAGAATGCCACCGGCCCTGTGGCAAGGGGCACCCGTGAATTGACGAACTTAGCTTCCCGGAAACTCGTCGCAATCTTGTTTCGAGGCGATGCATCCGTTCAGGAACTCTCAAGGCTCGTACTTCGGTCTTTAATTTCTTCATTCTCATCATAAGGAATATTTCGATGGTCGAAATAGATGTCTACCACGTTTTAATCTCCATGTATAAATGAAACCGATCATCCCCTAACTCTATTACCTTTTAATCCTAAATTGAAATTGAAGATAGAGGTTGAAGAGAACCACAATCGAAACGGAGTTTCCTAAAAGCGTTGCTCGTCGGGCTCGCTACCGGTACGGCCCTGAGGGTCTCCCCGTATGCAAAGTCGCTCGTTATTTATTCGTGGAAGGTGGCATTTTTTTGGACACTGACCC
Organism: Lasioglossum figueresi; assembly: GCA_028455805.1. Classification (NCBI taxonomy): domain Eukaryota; kingdom Metazoa; phylum Arthropoda; class Insecta; order Hymenoptera; family Halictidae; genus Lasioglossum; species Lasioglossum figueresi. Next base: position 7,028,348 of record CM052192.1, on the reverse strand, counting down.
GCGCGTATATAGTTGTCACGGCGCCGGGTATCTTTGCACCGATCTACCATAATTGAATGTCCCCGCGGCGCAAGGGGCACCGTGGTCACCCTCTTCCCTCCGCCAGTCTAGAGAAGGAAGAAGAAGAAGACGAAGAAGAAGAAGAAAGAGTTTCTCGCGGGATGGAAACCGAGAAGTTTGTCGTCGAGCACACGTATCGATCCCTCGTGGCCACTCGTCAGAGAATGGCGTCCGAATATCTGCGGCCATGCTGGCCCCTCCGACACCCTTGCGTGTCCCTCGTATCGGATGGATTCATCTAACCGTGGATCCGATGGTAAACGGTTTGCGAGCGAGTCGAACACCAATATCGAAGCGTGCCCCTCGACGCGCAGGTACACAAACAGCGCCGGGAGAGCAAAGCAGAACGAAGCCGGAGCAAAAGCGGAGTGAAGCAGAGAGGAGAGCGCCGAGGAGCAACGTTCTCGAGGGCTCTCGAAGGCCTTATTCAGGGGCAGAGAGTATTAGGTGCCGCGCCGCGCCCTTATCCCCCATTCAAGGGCCACTGAAAGTCTCGTCAACTTTTGCACGGGCCACAGAGAAAACAGCAAACAGATTTCGCCGGACCCGGATCTCCCCTCTCTCTTTCTCTCTCTCTCTCTCTCCTTCTCTCTCCTTCTCTCTCCATCGAACTTGAAGAGAAACGAAAGAGGGTTGCGGCCGGCCGCTTTGTCGCATTTTTGTGCACCGGTGCTAAACGGCAGAAGAGCCAGCGAGCAGGACACCAGCCAGAGGAAGATAGGCTTGCTTGTTAGGCCTTCCATTGTCCGGCTCGAGGATTTTTCCGAAAGGAACTTTTCGTTTTCGATTCGTGTCGGCGAAAACGTAAACTTTTCACTGGTTGGAGGATGGAGAGAAAGAGAGGAAGAGGAAGAGAGAATGCGAGCAAAGCGAATAAGAGCGAGAGGATAAGGGGGAGTAATCGGTCAAAGAAAACGTCCGCAGATTAGCATTTCAGGTTTTGAGAACCGGAAAGAATTGTGTTTCGAGTGCCGGCGCACACCGCGCGCGAGTACACGGCTACTTAGGCGCTCTTCTGTCGCTCTCGGGCCCTCGACAGCCTTCGTTTACAAGGGCCTTGTGTGTCGCTGCCCTCTTTGTGCTACGTTGCGGGCCTCGTGTCACCGCTTTCTCGCCTCTCAGACTCCTGTCGCCGCTGAATTTTCACACGAACCGCGGACACCGATCCACCCAAACTCTGTTCACGGTGAACTCGTGCTTCGACCAATTTGCGCATCCCCCACCACTGCCTACCGATCTGACGCATCCGATTAGTCGTCACGCTATCCCTATCGGTCTCCGACAGAGTAACGGCACCGCCCAAACGTAACGCGTCATTAACGACAACGTAAACAGTGGAAAGCGTTATCTAGGGTTCCCACATTGTATCAGCTTCTTGGGTCCAGGGATGTCGGAAAAAGTCTGTACGCTTCCTCTCCATCATCGGATTCCTCACTTGCGACTCTCGGTACGGGGAGAATATGCGACAGCGGTTTTAGTGCATTAGAACAACAGTTAGTGGTAGAGGGCTGACGCATTTAGCGGGATATACACACTTATACACGGACAGGGTCCGGCAACCCTGCTTGCGGTGGACAGAGTGTCTCCTCCTCCTCGGTCGAGGAATTTCGAGGTCGAGGTAGTCGATACTCGCGAAAAAGTTCGCACCCCGAAGACCCGAGAGCCACTCGGCAAACTTTCTTCCTCAGATTCCCCGGGGAACGAGTAACCTCGCAGCCGTCAAGAAGGAAGTTCGTGATTTACGCGCGGCCGGGATTAAGCGGCGGGGAAAGCTTCTCGCGGGTACTTCACCGTGTGTAAAGACCGTCGAGGGGAGGGGCCTAACGAGAGCAGAAGGGGAGGGGAAGATACATCGAGGCACCACGCAGCCCCCGGCACGACGCTTTATCGAACATTCCCCGGCAAGCGATGCGAACGTTCCTTTCTTCGACGCGACGCTTACACGTCCGACAGGATTAAACCTTCTTAAGAGACGGAAGACAGTGACCGGGACCTGCTGCCTGGCACGATGGCAACAGACCACAAGATGCCCGGGTGGGCGATAATTCAGAATCGTTTTAAATCATGCTTACCGCCTCGTCCGAGAGATACAAGACGCGCGGATCTTTCACGCTGGCGTCGTCGCTGGAATTTCAGTCCTTCGGCGATTTTTTTTCAATTGCGTTTTGGCGTTTATTCCTGCCGATCCTTTACTTTTAGGTACTTCGCCGCGAGCTTGATCCGACGCGCGTGCTTCAGCAATTTATTATTGCTGGATAAAATGCTGTTTCACCGAGTCACGTTTGATAAAACATTCCATTAGCCTCATAATTGATAAAACATTTTCTATTCAGAGATGACGGAAAAGTAATAGCGAAAAGCTAAACTGTGTAATTCGGTATACAGGAGGTTAAACGATTTTACTGCGAAAGTAAAGCAACGCGATGGACGTTCTCGATCTATTGGAAACAATGCAGCCAGCGAGCCCTAGCGCCGAATTAAACGCACTTTAGTCACGGTTAATTTGGTTAGCCGACGTTTAGTCATTAATAGATGCTGGCGCAAGATCGATCGGTATTTATTGACGGCGGATGATTCGACGGTTTCGACGCAGTCAGGCTAGCCTGGAGGATCGTCGACGGACTTTCGACGTTCTCTCTCGGCTCTCCTTTTCTCCCTTTCTCTCGTACCTTCCATCGCGAGAAAGTCCCGAGGAGAGCCCTCCACCCCAGGTTGACGTGGCACTCCGGCTCGTTTTCGTGTGTGGGCCAGTTTTCGGCTTATTAATGAACAGGCCCCGACCAGCTCTAGCGATTAGACACAGGGCGTGGCGAAAAGATTGCTAAATCAGATCGCGTTCCAGGTCTAAGACTCGCTACGCAACGCGTTATCCTACTGGCTATTAAGCAGACTCGCCTCGACACTCGTCTGTCGATCGATCCTCGTTCTAATCGTCCTCGCGACTCGCAACCGGTATCCTTTAGCCTTTTAATTAAGATGTAATCGGCCTCGAATGGCGTTCCATCGGCCGACGATACAAACTCGCCCTGGAGCGAGAGATACCAGCCTATCCGGAGTTCAATGGATCCGATAATCATCAGGAAGCAATTATTCTTGTGTGTACCGAGTGTTAATTGGAACGGTTATGGATTTTCTTCCTGGATCTCGCTTGTTGGCGCGCGGAAGCGATCTGTTCTTATTTATTCGCGTCTAGAATCCGTCCACATGAATCCTCTTTTGATTCCTTTATTATAGGAAGGCGCACTGCATGTTCGTTGTAAGATTGTTACTGCTGTTCTATTTTCTATTATGTCGATTCAGCACAAGATTTTGAAGCAACGAATTACATACGCGTACATACGACACGCGTGATCATTGCACAGAGTATAGCCACGGTTTAGAATAAAATATTGTTGAACCCACGAACAAACACGTACCAAAATCGTGGTGCTAACTTTCTCAACGTCCTGACACCAACGCAAGCAGAAGAAAAAGACTCGGGGCGAATCGCGGTCGTTGAGGGTGAGAGGCGCGGGCCCCAAGAAAAGGGGTCCAATCGTCGGCTGAAGTGGAGGGGAAGGGGGCGACGGGGCCGCGGGTCCATAGGGACGCGTCCCCCGCGTGGTGGGGGAGAACATAATGTTTCCCACAGCGCGAGGAGTTGTATATTTTACGATATGGCGAGCAATTTGACATCTCGCGCGAGGCATAATTCACGGCCGTGTGCGTGGCCTGGCCCTCGCCGCCCCCTGCCTCCGCAATGATAGGGCAGTGTGCGTGCATCGACGCAAGCCCGAACACGCGAGAACGCATGAAGGATAGCTGGTGAACGCGTGCACAACTACAAAACTGCACCGCAGCCGGACAGGTACCCGCTCGCGCGCGTCCGACCGCATCGAAACCATTAGAGGCCGGGATTCTTCGTAAATATAACGCGGACGGCCGCGATTCGTTTCTTTCTCACCCTGCACACGCCCCCGCGTTGTACCCCTTTTACTCCCTTTTGCCCCCTTTCGTCGGCTTTTCATATTTTTTCGAAAGCAATCCGGGCCCTTTGATAATGGAGGCTTTGTTTTCCTCGAATTTAATGTCGTATCAATAATAAAATTATTATCACAAGTAAAAGTCGACTCTACAGTTGATGCCAGATGCTAAAGATCCCGAACCGAAAGGAGAGTGTTCCGAACAGGTGAACAAGTCAAGGAGCTACGGATTAATTGGAAAAGAAACACGGAAGTTTCCCGACACCATCCCCCAACAGGCTTTCCATTTATTCGCGTCCATTCGACACGAGCCTCGCCATCGTTGATACGCGGTTGGCGTGCTTGCACGTCGTTTCATGGTGGGATTTTATTCACCGAGACTTTTCGCTCCCCAACTTCCTGATAGTGTCTTTAAGTGTTTTTGCGATCCCGAATGATTGATGCTTCCGTGATCCTGGGCATGGAAAGTTGTTCTTTATTCTCCTGTATATACCAACCGCCCCGGAATAACAATAATAATTCGGGTTTATTGCTCACGCGAGATCGCCCGTTAAAACCACCACGGAAAAATGTCAGCAATTACTCGATAGATCGAAAACTGAGAAGTTGATATTTATGGTTATGGTAGAACCTCGGTTATCCGAACTCGTCAGGGAAACATGGATGTTCGAATATTAGAACAGTAATTCAATGTAAAGACTTCGAACATCGGAGGTTCGGATAATCGAAGTCGTGCTGCGATCGTTCAGTCCTGTTACAGTTCGCAGACCGTTTAGCGCAATGTATCAAAGATAAATTTGACAGGGGACAGTCCTCCACAGATTGAAACGGTTGCGTGGGACATTAAAAATCTGGCGAAACAGGAACGAGCCTTCCTTTCCCTCAGGACTCGCGACCAGGACGCCCGGCTTGGCCTCCCATGCTTGTGTCTTTCACAATTCCCCCGCGAGTTTCGCACGAACCAGCTGTAACTTGGTCGTCCGGGCGAGGCATCCTAATTAGCGGCGAACAATACGCAATCTGCGGCATCTATACGCACCCGTCGACTGATTCCTGCGCTTTGCTAACAACCCATTCTACTCATTGTGCGCCGGCGTGCTATAAATCCTGGCAACGCTAACGCTAACGCTCTCGCCGGTGTTCAAAACACGTGTACGATCTCGCTCTCGATCCTAATCTTCCTGCTTGACACCGTGTTTTCCGGATCTTTGACTACCGTAACGGTCCGAAGATTTCTCGAAACTTCTACGGCTGCCCATCGATTCGGGAAGGTTGCGCAACTTTTTCGACGACGAGTCCTTCGTCGAGGATTCGTGTCGGGATCCGGTACGAGAAAATTATAATGCCGGTCCCTGATAATTTCTCTGTCCGAAGGCACACGGGCGTCGGGTTACGAAATTAAATTAGAATACCGAGAGCCAGGGTAGACTTCTGACGTCCTGGTATTCCTACGGTTTTTGACGAGACCCTCAGGTCAGTCCTCTCTCTCTCCCAGGAGATCCCATGGGACGAGAGACCCCGTGTACAGAAGGAGCCGCGCTCGATTTCTTCTTCGATTCTGCAGATACAGGGCCCCGGTTCGATCCGGTCGCGAAATTAATTAAAGGGCAAGCCCGCCGGACGACAAATTATGCTCGGCGTCGACTACTTACATAATTGATCCGGCCCCCGGCCATAATTCGTCCCCGCCGCGATCTAGATAAGCGTGTTCTTTACGAACTAGATTCGTGGCATTCCTCGGATTCCTGCCCTTCTCGATATTCGTGGTATTCCTGCCTCGAACGGTCCCTCGGGAATTATTCCTGTTCCGCCGTGGCTCTCGAAGGTAACGCTCGCTACACCGTTGCACAGTGGCTTCGGGAATTCTAGTGGAATTGACCGTCGTCGTAATGCGCCAGCTCTAATTCACTCGTCTCTCGAGTCGCTTGGAAACATTAATATGTAGACAGCTGGCCATTAAGCAAAAATTATTTCCGTCGCTTGTGACAAGCAGGAGTCAAATAGAAGTTTCATTCTACCCTGTATAATTTTAATGAGCCAAATTTAGTACATTAATGTTCACGCTCTATTAATCTGTCTACTGCTTTAAATTGCATCTGCTCAGTTTTGTCATAAATGCATAAATTCCGCAGTCAATATGTTTGTCGATTCTTGTGTTTCTTACGAAAATATCAGAAATTTTTATGTGCAATATTTTTATCGATGCCTTGAAAATTTCTTAAATTCCGCTAACCCATTTCAACAAAAAAGCTATAAAATCCGCAGTCTAGCGACGATCAACTTATCAACATCGTTAAAGAAAGAAAGAAATATTTTATTCAACTGCCTTGCAATCAACGCAGAAAATTTGTATTTCGTACAAAGATTGACAGTATAGTTACACGAGATACCATCATCTTTTGTGTCGTATGTTTTTCAGAGCTGTATAAAAATGAACACTATACACTGAACCCAGTCGACAAATCGCGTCGAATTTTTGTACGCAAACAACCAGCGTACCTAATACATAGACCATCTCGAATTTCACCGTTCTCCAGGGGAGCCCGATAAATCGGTGCAAACGATTGGTTAAACGTGTCGCGCGGATATCCGTGCGAGAGCACAATGGAGGATCGAGACAGGGAAAGGTCCCACGATCGTCAGAAACAGTGCCAAAAGTCACAGGAGAGAGGACGAGAGAAGAAGCGAGAAGGAGAGAAGAAGAGGTACCTACACGTGAAATCGTCCCTGCGTGCGCCCGCCACTAACGACCTATGTAAATGTTCTATCTGTTATCCTTGTCCCTTATCATTTTATCCTCCTCCGCCAGCGATTCCAAACGTGGAGTAAAAGAGGGAGGAGGGTCCCGGAGAAAGAAGAGGGAGAGAAAGAGAGAGGCTCGAAAAGGAGAGAGAGAGGAGGAGAGAAGAGGGTCCAGCATTCCAGAGCCCGGTCTCGACCCGCGACCCTCGCCCCCTAAATCATCCACCGCAGCTAGGCCGCAATTCCGTTTTGTTTTCTCTGCTCTCCTCCTCGTTCCTCCTTCTCTTCTCTTTCTCTCTTTCTTTCTCTCTTTCTTTCTCTCGGTGCCCACTCCCTGCACACGCTCTCTTCCACTCCTTTTTTTATTTATTTCTCCCCCTTTTTCGACCTTTCCTACCAGACCACGGAGACAACCGCCCGAACCCTTCTTGTTCTTCTTGCTCTTCTCCTTCTTCTTCTACTTGACCGTCTCCCAGAGATTTGACGAACGAAACACACTGTGGGAAAAAGGCGCGCGCGCGCCGACCCAGTGACAAACCTCTACCGATCCCAACAACAGAGTAGATACGACCTCTTGACACCATCGACACGGTCTCTCGACGAGTCGGGGGACGCGTCGATGTCTCCCCGAACAGGATCGATAACCGTGCGCGACCGTGAAACCGAAGAAAGCACGACCGGAGAAACCTCAATAGGCGGAGCGGCGAGCCGCCTTTCGAGAGCGAAACGATCCACCTACTCGGTTCCCACAGGGACACGAGCGACATGCTCCGATTTCAAGGTGTCCGCGGGTGCCAAACTCCGCAGTGTCTTCACACGTTCCCAAATTTACCAACTTGAATACTTCCATTGTACACGATAAACTTGCATTTATAATAAAAATTATTTTCAGCGATTACAATGAACATCGACCGAGTAGAAATTTTACTTTCGTTTAATAATTTTAATTAGCTAGGACTCGTGCAGCGGTAGTCTTTAGTTCTAAATTAACAAGTTTAGAATTAGCAAGTGCAATCAACTGTTTTTCGTGACCACGCCTGATCTGGGATCAGCGTCCCGCTACAAACCTCCAAAAAAATTCTTGTTCATCAAAATTTACTCAAAATTTCATTTCAAGGTGTCTTCACACGTCCCATATTTACTAAGTTCGAATGGATAAATGCAGCGACAAAAGAAGAGGAACGTTGAAAAAATGAACTGCGGAAGCTGGGTGTTCCGTAAACGATACGCCTATTCGGGGAATAGTAGGAAAGTTCCCGCGAACTAGATGATCCGGATATATCTGATGTCCCGAGGCATTGAGGTGCGCGCGAAAAGAAGCGCGTGGTCCAACGAGGCTTCCCCGCCCCTAGGGGCAAGTGGAATCTTTCTATCTTTCTTCTCTCTGCCCTCCCCTCGTCGCTTGTCCCTCGTCGATGCTACTGGCATTTAAACCGCTCGAAAGTATAGTGTTACGGACACTCGATATTTTCTCGATGATCGCATTGTGTGCCGCGCGGACATCTTTAGCGCCGGACATCTTTACGTGCCGGGTACGTACCGCGTCGGGTACCACGTGATTTACCCCGTCTTCGGTTACCCTCATTGTTGGCGAACTCGAATCAACTCGTCCTAGCGAAATCTTCTTCGCGAATGATGCTTTCGATTGATCCTGGATCTCGGTGGATTCGCCATGCGCCAGTGTGAATCGGTCGAGGATCAGTTTGGCGAATCGGTGGGAAGCATGTCGATGTTATCGATATCTCGTTACCTGTATTCTTGCTTTTTTGAGATCGATTGTGAGACGTGCGATTTTAGGGTGCATTCTTCGAGCGAAGGGGTGCTTTGACGTTTTGACATCTGGATGGCGGAGCCAGGGGTAGATAGGTTTAGGATGCAGATTCTGTTGTGAATTATATAGAATGCTAGAGAAACTTCGCGGAACGTTCTATGAAATTGTGTGATTTATATTCTTTGCGAAGGACGCCAGCGAGTAGAAGAGTAATTATTATTACAGTCTAGTAATAGCATAAGTAACAGCGGCCCTGTTTTGGCAACTCATCCCTCTTGTTCGACTCTATTTTAGAATATAATTCGATCATTATTTTTAGTAACCCAAGAAACAATTGGAGACTTAAAAATGTTCCTGTGCAAATCAAACTTGAAATAACTCTGTTCTTTTCCACAGGCAGTGAGAGAGGAGGGGGTTGGTTCTCGCGTAAAGTATTTAAATCTGGTTTCATCCGTCGGCTTTCTGGCCGGGACTGTAGCGAGGCGAATTCCTGGCGGTTTAAACAGCCCGAAAAAAATATCACGTGTTAACGGAAGCGGGCCGGCGATTATCGGCAACCCGTGGCGGGCAGAGATTTTTCGAGTACGGCAACGCTCCAGCCGCAAACAGAATAACACACGGTCACTTAGCAGCGTTTAATTCTCTCGCTACTATTTCCCTCGGTGCCATAATCTATGAGCGTCGATCGGAATCGGCGTAGGTACAGGAAAAAGCTCGAGGCTCGCCGCGGCGAAGTCACGGGGAGTTATTTTCTCGTCGAACGGCCCATCCCGCGGAGGATAACCAGAAATGTTTGATTTCTTTTTCCCACCCCCCGGCTCCGCGCCTCGTCTTTGTTCCACGGACCATCTTCGTTGCACCTACGCATTTACGTCAGCGACAGAGAACCATCGCCAGTGATAACAGATTACAACCCGCTCTGACAGATTTAATCCACTTTTCAGGGAAACTCGAGAGAGGGCCGGTCTCTCGACACGGTAAAATAATACTTCCTTCCGCTGTAAAGATCTCTGATCATTCACAGATCCTCCTACGGCCGCTGCTGCGTCTATTCGAAGAATAGTCACAATTGTTTTCGCCGCGTTTGCTGTTTACTCGGGATTTATAGCTTCTTTGTTTGGGAACAGTTTTTTGTGTTCGATAGAAAATAAAACTGTTTTATGTTCATCAACCTGTTTGATGTTTTCTGTTAAGCAGTTATGGAAATTCGTAGACGTTAGAATATTACAAAACACATATGAACGTGAAATGTGCATGCTTAACATCGTAAGTAGACTGCGGATTTTTATGCTAAATAGAATTATCGATAACAATGAATTCATTTCTCTTTTAATCACTTTGTTAAGCTGATTCTTATACATAGCAGCATTTAAATTCTTTTAATCTGTCCGCTGCTTTAAATTTCACCTACTCATTCCTACCATAAATGCATAAAATCCGTCTGATCATAAATTGCTGCTGATTCAACTCCGAAGAAATAATTGATTTCAGCTATGCAACGCACCGTGTGCGCCCCCTCGAGTTCCCAGTTGTTTCCGATGTATCGGAGCCCGGTGGCTGGTAGCCGTGTGTCGCGTTAGTTCGCAATTAGCGTCGCGCAGTTTCGAAGGCTTCTCGTCAAACTGCAGCGTTAATTAGAAACCTGTTTGTCACGTTGGCCGTTCCGCGAGCCGTTCATTCAGCCCCGAGGACCTAACCGCGCGCGCGAGTTCTTGCAAGGTCTCCTCTCTCTGTGCTTCATAATCGCGCGAATAGTCGAGTGACTTGCGGGAAACGCCGCGGCACGATGATACCTCGGCAAGTTGGCTCGCTTTCTTGTTAACAAACTGGCTACCGGCAACCGACCGTTCGCTAAATCAATTTTCAGCCCCCTCGAATTTCTGATTACCCCGCGGCCGCTGCGAAATGCCAATTCACGATATTTCATCGATCGTCATCTGTTACGTATTTTTCCAACTCGGTCTGCTCAATCTTGCTCGAAAGAATGCGGAAAGATCGGTGGAAGAAGTTCTTTGTAAACAATTTATTCAAGAGCCTGGAGCGCTCACCTTTCCATAAATGTTAGTAGTAGCACATCTAGAAACTAACCCCTTGCACTCGGAGCAGTTTCAACCCAAGACATTTCTTCTGACCTAGAATATTTCCATTCTACACGATAAATTTTCTTTCATGCTAGTTTACTATTAGACCGTGGTTTTATATGCAAAATAAAAATTGTTTGCAGCGATTACGACGAACGGGGACCAAGTAGAAGTTTCGTTTCTCGATTAATAATTTTAATCGGATGGGACTCGTACATTGGTAGTCTTCAGTTGTTTTAACGACGACCCTCCGCGTGGCACATTAATTCCAACGATTGTTCGTTCCCCGAATCGAATTAACAACTGCAATCGACTGTTTTTCGTAAACACGCCTGATCCAGGATCAGCGTCCCGCTATAAAACTCCAAGAAAGTTCTTGTTCCTCAAAATACCGAGACCCATTTCATCGACGATCCTCCACGTACCGCATTAATTCAGAATCAAGGATCTTTCCAATTAGGAGTTTTTCGTAGCCGGACACATTCAGTACTGATCCAGGATGAACGTCTCGCCATAAACCTCCGAAAAAGTTCTTCTTCTTCAAAGCACTGAAATATCCTCGCGGATGGCTCTTCGGGGATCGCATTAATTTCATCGATAATCGTTCCGCGAAGCGAATGAACGAACGATTCCAGGCTGGTGTTTTCTGTTCAGGAGCGAAACACCGCACCGAGAGGAATCGCTTCTGTCGAGTGATCGATAGCCGTGGGTAGAACGAACGTAGCGCGTGGCCTCGTTATTTTTTCAGCTGACTGGCCGGCATCGTGGTTGCCAAAGGGGGTGCGGGAGAGAGTCCGCGGAATAATTAACCGGTTCTGTTTTTGTAGAAGCCAATCAACGGAGCATCTATTATCGTTGTTCCGCGGGTTTCGCGTTCGTCGTTCCATCGGCCCCATGTCCATGTTCCCTCGTCGCCGATCGCCATTGCTTGTCTATCAAGCCAGACGCGCGCCATTAACTGTATCAACAGCCGCTTCCGGCTTCGGCCGATGGGAGAACGACGTTCCTTGTGATCCGTGTTCATTAACAAGTCGTCCCCTCTCCCTCGTTTTCCGTTTATCTGCTCGAAACGATTAACATTGTACGTAACAGCGTGTCTCGTCATCTCCGACCGCGCACAATTTCCTCCCGTGTTTCAATCCTTGGATACACGACGCCGCGATCTCTTCATTAACACTAGATCGACGGAACACTAACTGCGACTGTTTTACATTAGTTTATAAAATGACAAGGACGATGACTGCGGATATTAATAAAAATTGTCTGCATCAAAAGCAAGGAACAGTAGCCATACAAAAGTTTCTCTCTTTCCTACCGGAATCCTATTAACCCTTAGCATCCTTGTGGTGACTCGAGTCACTATACAAAATTGCTGTACCATTATTCACAATATTGTTTATATTATTAAATATGTTGGTATCTACTAAATTTCATGTCTATAAAATTAAGAAAATCATATACATGCAATACAATTATTCTAGATCGAAAGAATTGTATAATTTTCAAGTTAAAATAGCTCCGACTGAAAAGGGTTAATAGGATGTTTAGTAGTTGTGAATTGAAAAATTAATAAGTCGCCATTTTGTCCGGTCCCGTGCAAACGGGATCAAGCGAGCCTCGAATAAGAGACGCTCTTTGTTATTTCCTGCTTCCCCGCGATCTCGATCCTCGACCATCCACGAAGACTTAATTAATTTTCCTTTTATTAGAACGCCGGCTTTTACGCATTCGTAACAGTCGTGTAAAATGCAATTACGCGGACTGCTCCGAACGAAATCCGAACAGGTTCCTTACGGTAATATCACTGCACTCGAGATTAATTAGATTTTGTTGCGCAGTCGACCGTGGATTTCGTGCATTTATCGCGCTCGCGGTGACGCGAAACGCGTTGGAACGAATAATTTGAGCTAACAGAGACACGAAACGTGTAATAAGATGATTCTGGGCTCTTCGAATTCGTCGCGAGATTATGAGAATTTTTGTATGGGTACAAAGCAGTTATTGTGTCGAATAAAATATTATAGCACTGCGTCGATTTCGATTTCAATGTGTCATATTTGCGGCAGTGGAAAGTACCATCATTTTCACCCATTCTCAATACCTGTAGAACCAACCGTGAATGGTTTCGTATCAACCCTTTGTCGAATGATATCTGATCGAATAAATGTTCTAGACAGAATTCAAACGTTTACAATGTCTTTCAAGTCTACGCAGAATGTGCACAATGCGAACAGGGGTTGAAACATTTATAATATGATTGGAGCTGGAGAAAACTTATGAAAGATTTTTTACAAGTGTTCGAGCTTCGAAACGAACCGTTAACTTTCCAAATAACACAATTAGATCTATAGTTATGTACGGGAACCTATCGGAACACCTAATACAGTAGTGCACAATTAAGCGTCCGCAATCGGGACCGAATGCGGACGCTTAAACGGTGAACGTGGCTTCTGCGAATTCAACAGAAGGAAGGATAGGAGGGGATGTGCGTGAGTGAGATACCGATACGTATCGAGTTTCAATCGGCCCGCTCGAAACTCAGTCCGAGCTCCCATTTTTTTGGAATTGAGGAGCATAGCGTCGGACACTTAACCCATGAATGGGTACTCTGGAGTTTTCGGCAACGTTTGAATGATGTAGCTCTAAAATATACGAGGTGTGATCAAAAAGTAAGGTGGCTTTTTGAATTTCGCGGGATACCTACAGTCGATTTTTGTTTTCTTTTTTTTCTTATGCTGGTACACTCGTCCCGAACATATGTTCACAGTTTCAGCTATATGGAACTTTTTGTTTGTTTGCGAGAAGCATAAAGGTTAGAAGTGTTTTGCGTGTTCGGCGATTTTCTGCTGTCGAAAAAAATGGATCAAAGAATTTGCATCAAATTTTGTATAAAAAATGGAATTGAGTGCTCCAAAACACTTGAAATGTTGACAGCGTCATACGGTGAGTGTACCCTGAGTAAAAAAAAATGTTTATAAGTGGTACAAGCTCTTCCAAGAAGGCCGAGAAGATGTTAATGACGAAGCTCGCCCTGGACGCCCCAGCACGTCGACAACCGATGAAAACGTTGAAGAAGCGAAGAAAATAGTATTGGGGAATCGTCGAATGATGTCGGCATCTCGTTTGGTTCGTGCCAAGCAATTTTAACGGATGTTTTGGGATTTTGATTCATGGATTTTGCATCACGATAATGCACCTGCTCGCGCATCGTTGCTTGCGAGTAATTTTTTGGCCAGAAACAACACCGAAATCATGCCTCAGCCACCATATTCACCGGATTTGGCCCCCTGTGACTTTTTCCTGTTCCCAAAACTGAAGAGACCCATGACGGAGATTTGCAACGATCGAGGAGATAAAGACTGCATCGCTGGAAGAGCTCAAAGCTGTACCAAAAAGTGCTTATCAGAAGTGCTTCGAGGATTGGAAAAAGCGCTGGCACAAGTGTATTATATCCGAGGGGGATTACTTTGAAGGGGACAACATAAACATCGATGAATAAATAAATATTTTTTGATAAAAATAAAAAGTCACCTTACTTTTTGATCACACCTCGTATACTTCGGACAATGTCAGTAAATGTTTAGTGTTTCTAATTAATAGGTGAATAGTTCGCGAAGTAAGAGGCGCGGATTGCTATGCGGCAGGATAGAGCCGTCCGATTTTAAGCCTTGTTCGCGGACAGGGTCCATCGACAGGTTGAAGGGCGTACACTCCAAAGCGGTTAGGACGGTTACGACGGGTCCGAGAGAGAGTGCCAGCGGCTACGACTGGGCCTGCCCACTCTCGGCAGCTTGCTTTTGCAACAAATCTTTCAGTCTAAATCAGTTTCAAATAATATACCAGGCGCGGGCCGGAGCGGACCGGGGCAGGTCGGCCTGAGGGCGATCGCGGTGCACCAAGAACAGAGCCCGCTGATTCGAACGCATGAATCCTCTTTTAATGACCCCGCTACTGTGCCGCAACATTCGCAAATCCACGCCCTCCAGAAAGAAACAGACCGTGTCCGGACGCGTGGTGTGCTCTCGGCTTATTATTGATTCGGCAAGAGACGCGTCCAATCTTGAACAGCTCCCAGGAAACGATTCTCATGAACACCGAGACGAGCTCGCTCAAAATTGCTGCCGCGATCGCGGATGTTTACGCGCATTGACGTTTTTATGGGTATCGGGAGCATGGCGTAAAATAGATTTTCGACGGTGTCATAGTTTCGGTTGATTTGGAACGACGTAGGGGAGAAGACACTTCGACAACAGAATTTTCCGACAACGTACAATAAAAGAATTAGTCGAAGTAAGATTAATAAATAGCCTGCAGATTTTTCTGGAGAATAAAAATTTCCTACTTGAATTGCGATTCTCATTCATAATATATTTAGTACGAGGAAAATAATACAATAGCATTTTTAAATTCCTGTGTCTTTACTGTTCTCTTTTTCGTTATAAATGCATGAAATCCGCATTCTATTAATGAAAGACTGTACTGCCAGTTAAGGTACGTACACGCAGTCTTTCGCAACAATTTTTTGATCGCGTTAAAAGGAGATGCACTTCGAAGAGGAACGAAGTACGGAGAAGTCATAAGATCGCGAGTCAAAGAGTCCCCGAAGGAGCACGGTGTATCTGTGCCGCAGAAATATTGTGGGGCGTGTAATTTACAGGACAGCTTTTGGATCGCGGAACGGCCGGTGATAAACTTGCCCGACCAGCTGACCGTTTAATTATTTTCAACGCGGTTACTTGCAGCCGCGGAGCGAGAATAAATTGAACGTATATCCGATCGAGGCTATCGCGATTCTGCATCTGCGATTTCGCGAGAAAGAGACAGAGAGAAAGAGCTGTCAGCTGAAGGACCCGTTTTTCCGTCGCGACGTATCCTGTAGGACGCATTTCCGGCCGTGTTCCTCGCTGTCGAAGATGAGCGAGCACAAGGTGTCGAGTCCCGATCGATGAAGGTGTGGGCGGCGAAACAACAAAGCCGCCGCATAAACACCAACCCGGGCTGGTTTTTTATTGGCGGCTGGTTTTCGAGGTGCACGCGCGAACGGCCGTCTCTCGTCCTTATCGACCCGCAGGCTTATCCTTCGGCTTTTCCCCGCTGTTTCCCGCGGTGACAATTCATACGGACGCCTCGCTGACGCCTCATCGAAAACACCGTCTTTCATTCTACTACCCCTGGCGAAAATGATCAAAGATAACAATTTGTTTCATTAATATTTCTTTGAAATATCGTTACCTTTCATACGAAATTTGTCTAATATATGTACACGCTGTACCATTATTAATTTTTGATATACGCCCAAATAATTTTTTTAACAATCTCATCCATCATTTTGATCGAATATTTTCTGCCAGTCGTAGTAGAAACTCCGCGATACTATCATCCCTTAGAGCGTCAAACAACTATGGCGGCTACATTTGCGAAAAGCAACGAACAAGTCATTCGATATTTGTACTGTACATTGAAAATGATAATCTCAAACGAAATTCTTACGTTATATTTCGCTCGTTTTATGAATCCACTTGCCTGTTAAAAATTGTACGAGGCTGACCGAACAATTTCAGAAAAACGTCAGATCGAGTTTCGCCAGTTCCAGATTTCGAACACGCATAAAACCGAAAAATTATGCAGAATCTCTGCGTAAAGAATTTTCTGTCTTTATAACAACGCGTTCTTCTCGAGCCTCGTAAAAATCTTATAAAATTTTATAGCGTTTGCAGGCTGGCAGACATAAAAGCATGAATATTCGAATAATTACCGAAGCGACTTCTATTCCATTTCGAAAACAAAATAGTCAGAGTTCTTGTCCGCTGGTTCGAGGCACATTATGAATATTTAAAATAGGACGCTAAATTAGGCGAACGACTTTCGTTCGAGAAAGTTGCCTCCTCTCGAGAATTTCGATCGTCGATAGAAGCGAAACGGTCCGATCAAAAGCCGTGACTTCGCCGCGCGTCGATTTGCAGGAGAGATAATTGAAAGTATTGAACAATTCTATAATAGCCGGGTGTGTCGAAACTTAACGCGTGACGACGTTAAACGTGCTCGGCGATCGATCATGCTCGAAAGCGCGAAGAATATTGCGCGCGTTGTTGCCCGTCGGGATGCTGCTTCTTCCACGGAGTTTTATCTCTGTGATCGGAGGGCCCTCGATCGGATCGAGAGTTGCTCGGGCTCTGTCGCCCGATCGATCTTCCCAGCCGAGAGATTTCGATAAGTCGTCGGTACGACTATCTCGAGACTGATACAGATTTTGTGTCCCGTGACGATCATTGTACCCCTTCTCGAAAACGAACCCACCTGTCGGAGAAACAAACCGTCATTTTATACGTTCAAACTTCAACAGTTTCCAAAGATTTTGAGCCTTATAATGCCTTTAAGGCTTATTTTACTTTCTAAAGAAATACGATAAATAAAATTAAAAAATTATATTCGGTATAGAGTATACAGATTAAAAAATTAGCTTGTCCCAAAAGTTTGTTTTTGAATATTTTATTTTCCAAACTCCCACTTACCGAATCATGCAATATATGTTTCCTCAAAAATCTCTTTTGAATTTGTACTGTGCACACTAATTGGAAACGATACACACTTTTGAGAGAACCTAATATTTGCAACAAATGTGATTCAAAGTATAAGTGGATCACAATTCATAAGTCGTTTTTGCAAGAGGCAGAATTTAGAGTTGAACTCGAATGAGAATTCTTTCCTCGATCGCTATCAACGATTTACCATAAATCGCATCGCCACAATTTCCTAAACGTCCAAACCTGAAAGTTAGGGCGCTCGAATTTAAATTATGAGATTTTTAGACGTCGTTGGGTTTGAAGGATTTAGCGGTTGTTACGTCGATGGCTATCGCGATTATATATTAGCCGTGTTACGCTAGGACGGTGCAGTATCGTGGAAACTTTATCGACGAAATAATTTGTAAGCGCTTTACGCGGAGACCCGATTTCGATCCGTGGCTCCAGCGTGTTTCTGTCGACGTCACGGGCTTATCGCAATAATGCCACGGCCCTCCATATTGGTCTCGCATAAATCCGATCATGCATCTCGATTCCGATCGCACGGCCCGCCGCCATTAGTTACCCGGAGACTTACAATGTTCCCCGGAACGGACTCCGGAGCTTTACGGCATTGTCGATCGCCGTCGATTTCCTGCCGGTGGCTGGCCGAGCAAATATCGTCTCGCACTTCCTGGCACCGTTTCCTCGTTTTTCTTCGCCCCGACCCATTCTTTCTTTCGCTTCCTGTGTCACTCCAGATTCCGCTTTTTCGACCATCCCGAATACGCCACACTGTCCGACTTACGAATTGATCCAACTACCCCGGTCAGAAAGTATCCAAACTGAATTCTTTAAATATTTCATGTTGTTATTCTCTTTTGCGTTTGCATGACCTCATGTTTTGTTACAAGACAGTACTCGAGGTAGAATATAATTCTCCTGTAGCCCCTTCTAATTTCATAAAGAACAATCCTACAGCAGTAAACTTCGACTCATTTTCAAGCCTGAAGATTCTACTTTCGCACGCCATTATTCATTTTCTTCTAACATATTTTTACACGATGTAGCAATTTGTAGCATTTGCGAAACCAAAGACCCGTTTTCCCTACAAAATTCTGCAAATTGAAATCTTTGTAAAACATTAAAAAAATTTTTCTTGTTCGAATCTTTCACAGATTTGAAGATCGAAGCCTCCTCTTTGCAACAACATCTTAAAAATTGATGATTTTTTTTTCACTGCTCCATGAATCAAAAATAATGAACAAGTTCTTTGTTAAATTTTTAACGAAGTACTTTCCACGTTGTGTTTCGCAGTGAAACCTCACTCATCGTTTCACCATAATTTCTTCTTATTCGACTGAAAAGGTTCAAGCTCCGGAACAATTCAGGTTCACAGATCTGTTTTAATTCAGAAGGATCGGCGTCTCGGGGGCGGAACAATTGAGCGCGCGTTTCAAACAGGATCGGGAGAGGTGTCCTCTTAATCCGCAGATGCGACCCGATTCGTAACAGCGTTAGCCATTAGGCATAAATTGATATGCATTATAAAGAGAACCGTCCCCCACCTTGTCCTGCGAGCCGAACGAGGATGAGACGAGAGTGAAAAAAAGAGAAAGAATCCGAAAGAATAGCGTTGTAACACGTTCGGGACGATCCTCTCTCGCATGTGCGTCGTTCGCGAGAACGTTGACGATTGGTCGGATTGACAATAGTCTCCCCCAACGGCTCGCGCACCATTGGCCAGGATTTTCGGAGGGTTAGAGACGCGTAGAATAAGGGGATGATACGGGATGAGTCGGAAAGGGGGTTGTTGTGGAATAAGCGTTAAGTAGGGGCGAGCGTGTCGACGGAGATAGAGGAAGGGGACCGTGCGGGTAAATGGCTTCTACGGTGACGAAACCGGCCGATTGAAAATTTTCCGTGAGAAATGCTCCACAATATCTAACAAACCATTCAGACACCTTCCTGCCCAAAAACAAAGATAAACAGACTTTTCTAAAAATTAACCTTGTTAAAATGAGCTGGTTTAACGCGAAAATTGTTGCAAGTCAAAACAGTTAATCATTGCTTAATGGGGAATCGAGTAAGTTTTCTATCAAATATGAATAATGGGTACATGCGGACCAGGCTGTATATCTTTATGTACAAAAATTAAGAGTTGTTTCGAAGTTTCAAAAAGGAATATTTTAGTGAAACAATCAGTTTGCTTAAAGATACGATTTAACTGATTTTATAGAAATGGAGAGTACGTGTATGTGCGGACTTTAGCCGAGGTGAGACGAGGTGCGTCTCGAAGGAAAAGAGATGGACGGAAACAATAGAGGATCGGTAGGGAAACAGAGATGAATCGAGAACGAGAGTACGATAGAACTAAGTATAATATAGTCAGAAAGTGGAGTCGGAATACAGAGTGATCAGTCGATCCAGAAATATAGCGTTCACAAGCGTGAAGCTAAGTCGCTGGCGCGTGACAATAGACGCAAAGAGTTATCGATCGATGGGGCGAAAGATAAGCTAAGAGCGAAGACTCGTGAGCGCACATGCCGCTCTCTTTTATAGTGTGGTGGCCATCGGTTTCGGAAGGACTAAGGAGTGGGGACTTTAAAATTGAACAGCGAGGATCGTACCAACGTTCGTTAGGGCAATGGCCTAACGAACGATGCTGCGAGGGAGACAAAGGAATTGGATAACGGATTTGACATTAAGATAGCAGGATATGATAGCTCACGCGACAATAATAACGAATTCGATGACTTACCAACACGACGAAGTTTAAAAACTCGGTCGATTATCATTGCCGGTTGTCATCGAACTCGAACAGCTGATATCGCCGGTGAGGCAAATATTATCGAAACGCGATAGTTCTTATGCCTCACCGACGACTCGTACACGAAATCTAAACAAGTGAGATAATCCCCTCGTGGGATTTTGAACTTGTAGTGTTCATAGAAATGAAAGATTACAGCAGAAAACGGATAAATCATGTGTTTCTCGAATGCCTCGGTTGAAATTAAATTACATAAATGAACCGACATTGGGCAGCGGCTAAGGACAATGGCGGCATCGAACAAGCACGAGAATTCGATTGATTCGATATATAAATTCGAGTTTGTCGACACAAAGGATTTCGAACGATCGATGGAATATATTTGCCTCGGCGTCGAGCTGTTACGGAACACCGGTTAATTTGTGCCAGCCAAAATATTTGTCCTCGCGTTTTTGATAAAACAAAGAATTCCTGTTGGATCGCTATTGTGCGTCGCGGGAACGCTGAAACGCGGGGTGGATAAGAGAGAGAGAGAGAGAGAGGGAGAGAGAGACTAGGAAACCGAGAAACAGAGAGAAGAGAGGCAATAAAGGGGCATCGTGAGTATACGAGCGCGTGAACGGGGAACGCCCGGAAACAAAGCCTCAACCCGTGCGTGGAGCGCTTTTTTTGAAAATGCCAATTTATCCAGAAAGGGGTTGCTGGAGGGTTTCTCTCGTTCGCCGACACGCTGCTAAATGGATTTTAATTGATTCCTCTGCCCGCTGCCACCCCCTACAACACTCGATCCAAAATTCCTTATGCCGGCAAACATTTTACTCGTTCGATTCGAGTGTGCAAACATTGCTCGACGAGGTTCCTGATCTATTGGGTTCGAGAAGCTTCTCGAGGGAGGAGACATCTTCTGAAGACTGAGTGAGGTGGCATCACCCCCAAGATGGCGGCAGATCACACGTCGGAATGGTGCGTTAAGATGTAGATTGACAGAGTGTGCAAATATTTTCCAGCAATTACAGCCACTTGCATGTTTGTTTGCGTATTAGAAATGGAGCAATTAATTCTTGCAAATTCTTTAGTCGATTTTTTACGTAAATATCTGTAAATGTCACAAAATTATTGTGAACGTTCATTTGTTCGACTCAATTGCATGAATTTATATTTTCAAAAAAATCTTGAGGGCTAAGACTGAAATTATTTACACGTTTTATTTGCTACGCGAGGTATTCGCTATTCAAATTGGATCTTATACATTCTTATTTTTATTTCCGTGACTCTGACCTACAGTGTTATATTATTTTCAGCATTGACTCAGTGTGATCTTGTATGATGTCACATGGTTAAATAAAGCAACGAGATACCAATTATCCTGGAGAGCAAACTTTCCAACTTTTCCAGAATCCTCCTTTAAAAGCAATTGCCGCTAACTTTCCTTGGAAGGTGGGTATGCGAAAGCGATACGACTGGAAGAGCGAAGGAATCACAGCTTAATCGCGACTGACACACAGCCCCGGCACAAAGGGTGGCTAGTTGACGGTTGCAGCTCCGTGTGAACGGAAACAAACCCGGGACTGGCGCGCTTGGATCCGCGATTTCATCGTTCGAAGTGATTAACCGCCTCGGTACAAAATTGCATTCCCCTTTTCGCAGTGCCGATAGAACGGCCGAAGGAAGCGTTGGTCTCGGCGTAGGGCTGATTTATATCGATTACGGGCTTATTAAAACCAGAGGCCGTAGATCACCACGGGACGCGGCGTGTCGCCTCGATTTTCCGCGAGGTTGTCTATGTACCTAGCTTGTAAAGCAGCAACGGGCTCTCTCTCTCTCTCTCGCTCTCTCTTCCTCCCTCTCCGCATCTCCCGCACCCCCTTCGACCCGGCATAGAAATGCAAATCGAACAGTCGAGAGCGGAATCGCGCCGCTAAACACTGTCGTTTAACGTCCGAGGACGCGCGAAAGAGCGACAGATGTACATGCTAATGGATTTACGCGTCCCCCGGTTTTTACTGTCGCCGTTAAAACGGAATCTCGCGCGCGCGCGATGTGGGTCTCGGGACTCTCGCTGGTCTCGGAAGGGAAATCAAAAAAGGAGAAAGGGCCCCGATGAATCTCGCTCGCGCCACCGAGAGAGAGACTGACAATAAAACTACACGGTGAAATTAGTAGCGACTGTCCCGGGTGGAATCTCTTCGAAGCATGGGGCCCAGATATCTTCGGACGCCTGGCGTCTGTCCGTCGCGTCGGGGCCCGGGCAACGGGAACGTGGGCCCCTCTCGGCCAGGGCCCCGTGCAACCACGTGAATACATTGTCCGCGCGGGACGCGGGCATAAAACGCCACGATATATGGCCCGGTAATTTCTTAATTGCGTCCCGAAAAATTCTTGTCATCGTAAACAGCCGGTTGATTATATTGAAACGACCCGAGGCGCCGGGGGCGTTTCGTGCACCGAAAACAGTCCCGTGCAGCGGATATTCCAGGGGACGAAGAGGGGGGCAAGAGAACGGAGAACGCGGAGAAGCTGGGACCGTTCCCCGCGGGACTTGTTTATGCATCCCTTCCTCGAAATCGACTAATATCGCGGAGATTCAACTGGCCCGGAGTCAGTCCCCGAAATTGCTGGAGAACATTCTCGGGCCGCTCGCGCGATTCGGAGCGTGAGATTTTTGGTCAACGCGGTACGCGCTGCGAAATTTCTAGGGTCTAGCAGTTCTAGGATCCTAGGAACGCTTTGGTTACGGTCTTGAACACGTTACCGGGCCCCCGTTCGTTCGTTCGTGGAAACCAGCTCCGGGCTGATTCAGATCAGTGAGTGACAGGGTTTAAACGGGCCCCGGACGCGAGTTCGAGGGAATTCGTGGCATTCCTCGGGCCTGCTGCCCGCTTGAAAGAAGATATCGCAAGACGCAGGGGGGGCCTAGGGCCCACGGCTTGATGAGATGGGAAGATTAACCTCCGTGGACCCGATATTGCGAGCCTTAACTCGCTCTGGAATGGTTTGTAATTTTCGAGCGTGACACTGGAATCCTCTGGACGGTATCGTGAATCAGCGGGCAATTAAAGAGCTCTTTTTTGGCGATCCCAGACGGGGATGCTCGAGCTCGAAGCGACGCCCAAATGTCCGTCTTATTGACCATCCCTTGAAGACTTAATCGAGGGTTGATGCTGGCTCTTAGAAGACTTAAAAAGTCTATCGTTGTTCTTGCTTAGGCCTACGCAACAAATTAATATTTCTATTGTTTCTAATGCAGCAGTTGTTCGTTTAATTGATTCGCTGGAAACTGAACAGCAAAATGACGATTTTTAGTGTGGGTCCAAATAGACCCGGACTCCGCCGTTGTAGGGTTAAAAAGTTTGTCTTGAGTTTGACTCGTAGAAATTCGAATGTAGATCGACGTCTGCATGTCCTAAACAACACCCTTAGGTTCCTAAAGCCTGAATCTAGCATAGATCTAAATTCGGAGCGCAAATTTAGGTCCTCGAAGGGCATTGCAGATCATAAAGCAACTGAGAACATTTTCGATGCTCCTGTAGGCAGAGCCTCGAGCTCGCATCAACGTCCACGTGTTTGTAAGAGCACCCCTTTCGCATAACCTAGCAGCTGGAAGACGATTACTCACCGGTATGCGTCCTCTTGTGGATCTTGAGGTTCTCGGACCTGGCGAACACCTTCCCGCATCCGGGAAACGGACAGGGGAACGGTTTCTCGCCGGTGTGCACCCTGATGTGATTGACGAGCTTGTATTTGGCCTTGAAGGCTCTACCGTTCCGCGAGCATCCCTGCCAGAAGCACGCGTGCGTGGTGCACTCGGGTCCGCCCACGTGTTCGACGGTTAGGTGCGTCACGATATCGTGGAGGGAGTTGAAGAGTTTGCCGCACAGCTTCCTTCCGGGTCCGGGCGCGTCCTGGTCCACCCACATGCAGGACATCTCCTGGCGTTGGCCGCCGGGCACGGCGCCGGTCGCGCCGCCGCCGGTCCCGTTGCTCCTCATGTACCTGAGGAACGCGCCATGGGGATGGTGGCTCGGATGGCTCACGGCAGGATGTTGTTGGTGGTGTATGGAGGCGGGAGTTAGGTGAGGAGCGCCCAGGTACTGATGATGAGGCGGCAGCCTCGAGTCCTGGGGATAGTGTCCGGGATAGTGGCTGGCAGCCAGAGGGTGCTGGCTCGGATGATGAGGAAATTGCTGCATGGTAGCGGCGGTGCCATCGTGATGCAATGGGGTGAACAGTCCGAGACCGCTCTCGGGGGTGGTAGGGTTCGCGGTAGCGTTGAACTCGTGCTCCCTCCTTAGTAGAAAGTCGCGAGCCGCGTATCCAGGGTGATGGCTCATGTGGTGTCCCATGTGCGGCGCCATGTGCGACGCCGGATGGGGATGATGGGGCGGGTAGCCCTGGGGGTGGAAGTGGTGATGCTGCTGCGAAGGAGCTTCACCGGGGGCCGGCTGGACACCTACGCCAGCATCCGAGGACCCTCCAGGGGAACCGGCCCCGCCGGGCGATAGCTTGATGCCCAGATTGGCCAGGTGGTGCGGGTGCGAGGACACCCCGTCCAGGAAAGCGTTCATCATCGTGCGATCGACTGGGTGCGAGGTGCTGTTCAACGTTCTGCCACGGGAGACGCAAGGACCATGTCTCGTGTGGAATGCTTCGAGGTTGAATCGAACGCACTCGCTCTGCTAATCCCAATGAACGTTTACGGATAGTTCGACGGGGAATCGATATAGTATCGGAAAGGAACGTCGCGCACTCTATCACTAAACGGCTACACTGTCTATGCAAATACACTGCCGTGTTCACTGACTGTCACGGGATACGTACACCGAGTCCATGTATTCTGAACGGTGTCCCCGGCGCGGGTACCCTTTCATCCGGTATAGTTCAACTGATATAATAAGCCACTGCGCGAAACTGCTTGCTGCGATCGGTGTGTGCCGCTCCAAAATCCCAATCTGGACGGATGCACTTTACGATAACTGTCTCTGTTCGCGCGACGCTGTTCTCGCTTCGGCGAAACTTTGATTCGACCCGACGGCCTGGGAACGGCGACCCGGCGTATACCCGCGAATTAACGTCCGCCGGGAACCCGCTCGGAAACGACCGACTGCGTGGCGTGGTTCCTGTGTGCGTCCGGTCGTGGCAAACGGAAGACGACGATGACGAGCACGACTCGCGTCAACGTCTCCAACGCACCGTACAAGGAGGGTGAAACATCCGTAGCGTTCCTTGCTGCGTTCACAGCGGGACTGAGAGCAAGGACTGGGCTCCCGCCGAGGAGCAACTCGGCCGATTTCGGCGTTTACGAACCAGCCCTCTCTCTTTGACCCGCCCGGCTCGTCCCCATCTCGCTCCCACCAATACGCTCCGCCACGCTCCGATCCGCTCTACTCCACGCTAACCCGCTCAGCCCCGCCGGCCTTCTATCTTCCCTCTCGCTCTCGCTCAGACATCTGGAATTGCCGCTCGGGTATCCTCGTGGGTCCCCGCTGTTCCCCCATGCGGACACGCCCACTTCTCCCGCTCCGATCTCGAACTAACACTGTGGATGGAACCGCAGACTCCACCACTGGCCGACGTTCCCTCGTGGATACCAGCGCTCCATTGGCGACGATGGCACCGAACCCAGACCTAACCCAGACACAACAATTGGCAGATTGCCGGCCGATCCTACAACCCACCAATCCGAGCCGGATCCCATGGGCGGCCTGCCGTCCACGGCGCATGTCGCGGCTCCGCCTATCAGGACACGCCTAGCCCCGGAGGATGGCCACAGGGGCGTCGCGACGTCGACGCCTGGACGACCTTACTCAACGCGAGTCGATCGGATGCGACGCACAGCGTTCCGAGAGACTCGACCTAGCCGTCGTTTTATGTACTTCAAATTTAATTCGAAAGAACCAATACCCTCGTTTAAAGCATACATAGTCCAGCTCCGTTTTCCAATCGACCAAGTATGGTTTCGTCGTAATCTCACGTTTTGCAGGATCCTAGGGAAACGGAAACTTTTACGTTAAACAAAGTAAGGATACAATTAAGACTAAAATTAAAAGTCCTCGGCTATGAAGGGTTAATGTTTTCAACCACGATCTTCAACGTCAGAACATTCGTCGAAATACACGTTCGTTCAACTTCAGCCTTTGTAAACCGTACGTAAACAGTTCTAACTTACGGAAAGCTCTACAGTCTATCGATTAATTAAACGATTACAAACTAGAAAATTCTCTTTGAATATTACAATTGGATGACGGTGTACCTGCTCCATTTTCGAAATCCCGCACAACAATTTCGAAACTCAGACGAGCCTATAGGCTAACGAGGATTACCAGTTCAATCGCATTAGAGCGCGCGAGGAAATCAGAGGAGTCCTGCGACGAAAATCGTGCCTAATCTCTGGATTACGGAATTATCGAGCACGGAGGCGACGTGCCGTGGTTGCGACGACGAAGTAGAAAGGATTAGATCCAACCGCTCGTCCTTAAGTATCGGCGCGATCGTAATATTTTGCAAGGAGTGTCGCAACGCTCGTTGATCGTGATTTATCACGGTTTTTCCGGGATGCAGACCGTGGAGGTGTGCAAGTTTCGTGCATTGCGAGGCCGAGAGCTGCGCGCGATTAGCGGAAAAATATGAAGCCCGAAGCAGAAAGTCCACGGAGTCACGCGAACCACTCGTTTATAAATTACAGGCCGAGGAAACGAGGTGGAAATTTTCTCGGTTGACGTCTCAGCCCCACTCCCCCCCCGGTCGATAACTGGATACGGGCGTAATCACGCGAACATTTATTCGGAGTTTGCTTATCCAATTAACCGAGTTTACTCACTCCCAGCCTCGATTAATAATCGACGACCCGGCTCGCAACTCGCGAGAGACTTTTTCCGTGTTTCCTGGGAGCTTCCGCGTTCGGAGGAACTTTGGAAAGCTCTCTCGGGAACACGGAAGTATCCACGGACCCGGACGCCGATGAATTAAATACTCCGATATTTCACCGTCGAAATCGCTCGCGCGAGCGTTAATTTACTCGACGCTCGTGAAAATTATTAAACCGTTGAGTTATCGTCTTCTTTAGGCGTTCCTCGCATTTTTCAAGTCGTAAAACGCAAGCGAACGTTTACGTTAACAAGCCTTGAAACGCCGTTTCCACGTCGGTTTTATTACACGAAAGCTTTTTAACCGGCGAAATAAATTTGTCCCTTATCCCGATCTTTCTTAAATTATTTACGAACAGACGTTCGTATAAAGAAGTTCGTGCATGTTTATGCGAATATGTGAAATCTTGGTATTTAAATTTAAAAAATCCTGATACAGGAATGAATATGTAAAAAATGCGTTAAGCAATCGTTCGTCACTTTGTATTTTCGGCGTGTCCTGGCGAAAAATACTTAAAATAATATGCCCCTTTTCCCTAGCTACATTTTATATAAAAATTCGGAAACCGGTTGAACAGGTGTTTAGCAAATACCGTAATGCGAGAACCGGTCTCTCGAAATGTCGATTGTCATGTAAACCGTGTTGCAGGAAGATTCTACTTTTCCTTGAATAAAATGCTGAATGGAATTCCTAGGTTTCGGTCGTACAGAATCCTCGTGAAACTTCATTGCGCCTGTTTATTAATTACAGCGGCCGGTTTCATACCTCGGATCGTTAGGCCATCTCCCACGGGTTCCCTCTCAATCAATATCGACCCGTGCCGGACGTTTCAAAATCCTTGACGCGAGAAAGAAAGTCGGCGAGGCAACGTTCCCATCGCGTTGAATCTAATCGTCGACGGAGAATTAATCGTGCGATCGGGAATATCGATGGGAAATGGTTTGGGACTACACCTGTTCCAGGCCATCGAGCGTGCAAAGATCGGGATGGTTGTAGGTAAACATCCCAACAGGTAATATTCAGACCCGTGGAAGAAAGCTATTCGGACACTATACAGGGCGATTAGTGGTTTTCACGAATTAGTAAAATTAATGGTCCTAATCCGGACAGTACACCGAGCGGTCGTGGCGCAAGGACTATGCCATGCCAGTAAACAAATCACCTGAAAACCTGCAAGCCAGTTTCCACAGACTATAACCCTTTTAGGGAAAGCAGGAGTTTCCCTCACGTACTTGGATTCATCAACTCGACCCCAATAAATTTCGGGACGCTCAACCTTATCCTCGGACAATAGGCTTTCGTTTGCCAGCTGTATATCATCGTCGCCTGTCTCGGCTGGGACTTTCGTTTCCTTTAAAAGTTTAGTTTACTGATTTAGCTAATTGCTTCGCAGTCCACAGTTTCGCAATTATTTGTTCGAAATTGAAAATGAATTTTTACAATATTCTGTCTGGATGGAGGAAAAAATTGAAAGATCTATTGTCTGCATTTAACTATTCGGTTTTCGTTTCATTGAATAAATGGTCTTAATTTTGTGGAATTTCTGTGGTCGCCGGGTTGACAACGAAACTATTTATTCAGTAACTTTTTCGGCAGTGAAAATGTGTAAGAGCGGAGAGGAGAAGCTAGAGGAATCGTCGGTAAGACTACCAGCAGACCGTGTCTTGGAATATCGGAAGGCGATTAAGGAAGATACCGATCGCGGTCAGATTAGTAGCGGGAAAATCTCGTCTACCTAATTGGCCAAGCTGGCGATTGTGTAACGAAACGAGAATTTTAGAACGATGCTTTGGTCAAAGGCAAGGATTCATCGATTCTGAGAATAGCATTTTATAAGGAGCATAATAATAGTGCATTGTTCAGCATCGATTGTCTGGCCAGCAGTAAAGATACCTACCTGCTTCTTGCTTACCTGCGTTGACAGGTTATTTACGGATCGACTGCACCGAAGGCCTAATAATCTCGAGTGACAAACGAACTTACCAATACTGGTCTAATGAAAATAAATGTGGTTGGCTTTAGAACCGGTTGCGGAAATCGACTATTGAAACGTACCTGGCTAGTGCAACGTTTTTCCTGGAAACGGCCCTCGAAAGGCCATTGCCCGTGCTCGTTTTAGCAGCGACAATCGGTCGCCAAATATAGCAGCTGATAAGTGTGCGTGTGTGAGGGAATGTTGCCAAATGTCCACAGTGGAAGTTGATTTAAATTTGCTTTTAATTACCGACATTGCAGATCCCATCTTTGACACTGTCAAAAATGAGATTACGATTTTTCATGTATTTTTCGGAAGGTTTCGACTTAATGTAATCGGCTGAAAGTGTGCATAACCTGTGACTGAATTCCTAAAATTTACCCTCCACAAATAATTATTATCGCTGAAGTTTCCATGATATTTTGGAATTTACTCGACCAATGTACAGTACCGGACAACAGTTTAAGACGCTCTAAAAAAGACGATAACTATTTTAATAATGTACTATACGATTTGAACTTTTTTGGGAAGCTAGAGCAATTAGTCTACTACGGGATACGAAAAGAAATTTTTTCAAAAATTGTAATTGATCGGAATTGTTGAAAAAATACTAAAAGTCGCATTTTCAACTTTTTTATGAGGACCCATATTGAAAATTTAAAAAATACGTTTTGTCGATCTGTGTCAATTATATGCGCTGCGAAAGTTTAATCGAAATCGGTCGGTTCGGAAAAAATGACAGGCATTGAAAGATGTAAGAATCCTTAGATTTACTGCAGTTCGAGATCGAAAATTTTGAAAATCTGCAATTTTTGCCGTCTTTAAACGTTTGTAGCTCGTTGCAACGTCGACCGATTTTGACGAAATTTTCAGAATATGTTTAATTTACACACATGGACAAAACGTATTTTTTAAATTTCCAATATAGGCCCTCATAAAAAATTGAAAATGCGACTTTTAGTATTTTTTCAACAATTCCGATCAATTCCAATTTTTGAAAAAATTTCTTTACACATCCTGTACTAAACTAATTACTCTAGTTTCCCAAAACAGTTAAAATCGTATAGTACAATATTAAAATAGTTATCGTCTTTTTTAGAGCGTCTTAAACTTTTGTCCGCTACTGTACATAAAACTTGAAGCGAATTGGTGAAATAAATTCCCAAATATCATGGGAACTTTAAAGAGATTGATGTAAGAAAAACGTATTTACAGTTCGACGTACCGATAATAATTATTTATATACGTACATGTACATGATAAAAATCATACTCTGGAGGGTGAATTGTAGGAATTCAGTCAGAGGAATTCGTGCATATATTTTCTGAAAGTTGTTTAAAAAGCAATGTGCTAAAAAGTTGATTCTTTGGAAGCGTAACGCCAAGGTGCACCCTTAAGTGGCACGATATTGGCAAGTTTCCTGTACTGTTGGCCAGCCTGACAGGCGATTTACAATTTCGTTCGTGATAGCCAGACATTCGAACGGTGCCACGGCTTTGTTTCACGTGTTCCACGTGTTCCACGTGTGTCCCCCGCTTGTTCCACGTCCTGCCATCGGATATATTAACAAAGCTTAATCATCCGCGTGAATAATGCCGGCGCATCGAGTGTTTAACGGGGTGCCTCATTGTCGCGGGAAAAAATCGCGTCCCATTATGTCCGTAATGGGCACGGTGGCTGACTATTTGATATTAATAACGATCATAAAGCCGGACTCGTGGCTCCTTCGTGCACTTAGGAGGTACATTCTGAATGATGCTTTCCATCCACCTTCTGTCGCTTACTAACAGCACGACACGACGCTCGTCGCACACAGTCTAGGGCCCGAGCGTGTGCGCACCCATTAAATCCTGCACGAACAAGTACCTCTCTCTCTCTTTCTCTCTCTGTTTCTCCCTCTTCCACTCCTTCGAGTTTTAAACCGAATTCGGCGATCATCTTTAGCTGGAGGGCCGGATATCACGAAGCACCGCTATGTACATCCACTTTTCTTGTGCACAAAATAAATTCCACAAAGAATATTCTAATTGAAATTCACTGACAAATACAAAAATCGAATCGAGTACAAAATTTCACCGAATACGCATAGTACGGTCTTCGTGCGGAAATGATTAACTTCAATTATTTTCTCGAACTTCGTCAAGAAGAACGTGAATATGCATAAGCATCCTCAGGGCAGGAATAATAAATCGAGGTTTGTATCTTGTTTAACAGCCGAAAGGCTTGCGTGTTGGGGTCCGGGCGAAAGATCCAGGATCTACATTGCATCCGCAATAGATATTCCATCGCGGGGGAGAGAGAAATTGCGGCGTTGCGAAATACGGTTACAAACACACGCATCGTATGCACCTACGCGTGCATTCCCCCGGGAGGGTCATCAACAAGCCCGGACATTGTTTCGGTCGTTCATCAGTCACGCTCGGCGCAGTCATTGCGTTTAATTAATCGTTAATTTGTAGGATCGTGACGATACGTTCCGACGTCGTGGCCAATGGCACGGTCGTTTTAACTCCCAACTTCTGATCGGAGAGATCCGCTCCTTTGTTAACTTAATAACCGCCGTGTAGCCTCGTGCGATTACTGTAATTGCGTTACAGTAATTAACGACGTCTGTTCTTGAAAAAAAAACGTTATAGACAGCTTTTAATTTCGATTGTTTAGATTTGTTCAAGAAAGTTTCAATTTAATCTCATAAAAGTAGTCTTCTGACAGCTTTGGTGGAAACAGTGTTGAACAGTATTTTGATCGCGTTACACGGGAGTCTACATACATGGTCGCGTGGAGCTGGTTCGAACGCGGACAGATCCTTGCTTTCGGCTGAAAGAAAGGCAGTTCGAGCTCGTAAAACAAGGGTGGGAGTGAGGTGGGTATCTGTCCCGGTGCGTGAATACACGAAAACACGAGTAACCGGTGGCCCATCGGTGTCCCTGCGCGAAAACCCACATAATTGGAAATGTCGACGGAATTTACGGGCCACTAAAGCCTTGTTACGATCCGTTTCCACGGAGAAGCGGCCTTTGAGACCAAAGGGGGCCGACACGCAAAAGTTTGTCGATCCCGCGGTTAGATGGAAAGACACTGGAACCGATCCGAATCCTAGATCTTGTCTCGAAGTCATTAGGGACATGACGATCTCTGTCGGTCGGTCTGAATGGCACTAGGCCGGCTCCACTTGTGGCGACTTCTTCAGCATTCTGCCATCGTGTCATCCTACCTGGCGTGCCGCAGGTGCAAAACAATCCTGTCGACTGCCAAACAGAAACCACCATACGCAGAATGAACAGTGAAATCGGGAACGTTCGTGTTTCTCGCATATTGACCATCTCTGGGACAGAAATGTACCAACTCGAGTCGTTCGACAAAAAAAAATTATTCTGTCTGTCATAAAATTTCTCTGTTTCTGTTAAATGTGTGTGTGCATGTTACCTCATGATGGAACCGTGATGACGTTCCTGAGACCTCATTTTAAGGCAATATTAAGTTAATTAGCGATTGCAGGGGACGAGGTTATTTACGGATAAGTTATACAACGAAGTCTTTTACAAGAATTTATATTTTACAGCAGGGTGTCTTGGTCTCGAAGTAAATTAAAATATTAGTCACCTGACAGGAATACTACAAAGAAGAATGAAATCCTGTTCAAATGTTTCTTTTCTGAAGTCTTTAGAAGCTGACAGTGTTTAAAAGTTCATGATCCGTTCGCCAACAAAGTCGGAGTTTGATTGTTCCGAAAGCAATTGTTCATTTCAGTTTCATCCTCTCGTCAAACATTTTTTAATGAAACTTCCAACATGTTCATTGTCCGACGGAAGATGTTCGAAAAGGTAAAGAGCAGCTTCCCTTTTATTTAGACAAGGAGAAAATCGTTTTTTAACCCTAAGAATTCCATTTGTTCAAAATTCGAACGGAGAGTTTAAAAAGAAATTCTAACAAAAATATGAAATCACACTTGATAAGCACCATAAACGTGTGTATTCAAACTCCAGAAAGTTCTACAGCATCTTAGACGATTGATGAAAGAAAATAGGAGTTGCTCAAAGATTTACAAAAGTGCAGAAATTCAGCACTGCCACTGCCATTACCCGCTACCAACCTGACAGAGCTTGTCACGAGTTCCAAGCCATCCAGGAACAATCCTGGTACACCGTGATAAATACGTAACTCGAAAAATCAGGATGCAAGCAAGATGGCAGGGAGGATCAAAGGCTAGCGCAGCGCTCAGATGACAGAGTTAGTGGGCGGCTAGGTGGCTAAAAGATAAGATTTCGACGAGCGATGCAAGCCGAGATAATGGCCGATGGGTATCTGTAAGGACGATCGCCGACGAAAATATCGGAGACTGTCCGTGTCCAAGACCCTTCAAACACGATGAGCGATCCCCCGTGGAAAATGAAAAATCTACGGAATATGATAATAAAATTTATTTATTTTCCTCTTTCTCTATGGCTGTCGACCGTCGCTCCATGGACTAGGATAGGATAGAACAAGCATGGCGGCCTCCACTGCGTGTCAGGAACAATGAAATATCTCCTCTCATTTTCCAGGAACGCAGAAGAGAAATTGGACGTTCGCTGGAACATTTGTCGACATTCAGCCGTGAACGCCTCGATAAATGTCGGATGATTCGTTCCCGCGCGATTTTTCCGTTTGCCGCCTCACCCTCCTCTTATCTCACCCCTACACAACCATCATCATTCGGGGTTGGTAGAAACACATTTTGTGGGGATCGTCGATTTTTATTGAAATAATGTCCGTAGTATTTATTAAAATAATTGTGGAATTCTTTGCGGATCGTGGGGAAGAAGTGCGGGGGTGGAAGCGCGGGGGGAGGCCAGGCCATCGATCCTCGAACGTTCGAAGGAAGTCGCCACAGCCGAGAGCAATGTTTCTCGGGACGCGAAAGGGGTTCTGGCATCTAAAACAAACTCTTACCCCCAGCCGCCTTTATCCGCCGTATTTTTCGCTGACAACCTCCTTCTAGCGGCTTGATTTACGACTCGCGTTCCCGTGGACGCCGTGACGGAGGGTGGTGGGCCGGAGAGAGAGAGGAAAAAAAAAGACGAACGAAGGGGCAAAGAGGAAAACCGTTTTTGGGAAGCATTAATATTTATAGTTCAGCACGTCGCGCGGCATAATTTTACGAGAGGAATTTACAACTGCAGCTCTACGGCGCGTGTTGTCACTCGCCGGACGTTTTACGACACATTAGCCGGCCCAGGGTATCAAAACGCCCTCGACAACTTGTCGCTGCGAAATCAATTCGTGCCCTCTCAACTGGGCACATTGGAATTAACCCCGACATTAACCCCTCGCTTCGTTATTTTCTCCGCGATTCCGCTGGACGAGGCTATCCCATCGTAAATATTGTATTTTATTACAATTTCGCGACAAACATTATAGGGGAAAACTGTGGAATTCTATGCAATTCTAAATTTTTTAAGTCACCCTTCCAGCGAGTGGTTGCTTGTGACGGAATCGTTGATAGAACCAATTGTTACCATTATCAGAAGCGATCTATATTATTGGAACCCTCATACCCTAAAATTAGTAATTTCTCAATTCTTCAACTATCCGGTTGACATTCTCCCCCAACGATCGCACAAAAAACAAACGCACGACGAATGGCCGAATAATTGGAAGATGCAGCTGCGTCAATAAATTCTAATCAAGCGCTCCGACGGATCGATTAACAACTGTATTAATAATTCTCGCAGGCACAATGCAGGTAAATGCGAAACGGGGGTGGTTCGACGAGGACCTTTATCTTTATTCGATGTTTGTCCGGGTCGCGAACAAAACCGATTCGTTAGCCGACTTACCCCTAAAAAATGATCGTGCACCCCCTAGTGAGCAGCAGATGCAACTTCCCCGTCCATCCCTTGGACGGCGTAGGTGTAGCCATACGTTTTCCCTCGTCGTATTTCGTGTTTTTCCTCTTCGGCCGGTTCTTTCTCGTAGAATGGTAGATTCTCCGATTAGCTCACCCCCATGGTAGTGAAATAATAACGTTTCTGGGAAATCGTTGAAGAATGGTGGACCCGGTGTGGAGTGCACGGTGAAAACGATCCCCCGGAGGAAATAAACAGGAAAAATATTCAGAGAGGTTGTCGAGCTGGGTCCGAGCATTTCCATATGTAACGAGCGCGGTGGTTTATTAATTATTGATAAAATGCGAGCGCGTGGAGGGGGTGGGGCACGGGTCAGCGCCCCGTCGAGGGGCCCGGATTCTAACACGAGCCTCTGGACCACGGGGGAAAGAAATGGAAACTATCGTAATTACCGGGATCGGTGGTCCAGGTCGAGCTAAGACAAAGGGTGCACCGTAACTCATCGTCGACTGCCACGCCCCACACTCGTTTTCGACGTCTTGGTCACGTCGAGCCACCTCGTGCACGCCCCTGTCGTCCTCGTCGGCAGGTTTGTTTCCTCGTCGAGATCTCTCGCAGAGACAACAAGGCTGATCTTGTAACCGAACGCTCATTACGACCGAAGATGCCAGATAGTTTCTTCCCCTGATCATCTGCCGCGGTGACAGCCGCCCCGAAAAATCCTCCTCCCCGTAATTAACTTAATTATGTAAATCACGATCGTCTCCTCTGTCCGCGGCCCGTAAAACCCATAATCGCCGTCGAACGACCTCAAATCTGCCTCGACGAAAATATGTAGAATAAAATTGGTGAGTAAAAATTTGAATGGCTCTAGCCAAACCACCGATGAAATCGTCAAAAGCGTCCGAGGGTTAAACGACTATCATTGTTTTACTTTGCGAATAATTATCGCGTGATTCGTCGACGGGAAAATTTCCTCCCAGAGTCGAGGCGGTGTTCCGTGGAATTTAATTGTTTGCAGGCCAAGTGGAATTTAATCGTCTCGAGATTGGCATTGTTACACGATACCGCGACAGGCCCCGTGAACGACGCACAATGACTCGATGATTTTTAATAAAACGTCCGGCCGTGTCCGTCTGTGATCCCGTATCGTTGGCGATCCTTTGTGTCTGGCGAATCAAGAACGAGAGATATTGGGTCGATTGGTACAACAAAGAAGAGTGCACTCAATCAGCTCAGAAGCATTAAGTCTGCGTACACGTCCTACTGGCAAAGAGGACACGTCGCCGCAGGAACAATCTGAATTGTCTGCGGCCTTTCCTAACTTGCATAATAACGAACCTGGTCAAGCGCATCTTTGACGGGCCGCAATTACCAATCAACAGGATTGGGACCCGCCAATTTAGGAAACGTGGCGACCGTCGCTTTCTATCGGCGCGGTTGATAGAGAAGTTGTACGACCAGTACAGGAAAAATCACTGTAAGTTTAATATCTACGCATGACTTTTAAAAGAGACTTTCTATAAACAAACGGGAAAGGAAAATACATAACTCGTAACCCCACAAAACTTTTAAATTACACATCTAATGAAAAATTGATTAACAGAACAATTACATAGCTTCGAGGGTTATGTTTTCTCTATGTGTACAGAGGTTGCGAAATGTTTAACTAAAGGATTGAATGTCCAAATAGAAAGAAGAATGTTCAGCGTAGTTTGGGGAGGCTTTCCCCGGTTAATCGAGTTTTCTTCAGCAAGTAGATTGCTCGGACCACGAAAAACATTGGGTAGATCATTTGGTACGTCCGTCCGGCGTGTCTCCGTGTCCTCCATTTAGGGAGAATCGAATGGATCGCCGTTCCGGACGAAGGACGGAAACGAGGGCTAATTTTCTTAGGAAGAATCTCGTCGCGTTCGTAGCCTCGGGGCCACCGGAAAGACTGCTAATGAGAGAACAGAGGAGACAGGGCGGACGGCGAATCGGAGATGAAAATGAATTGAGTGAATGGCACTTGAAGTGCTCCCGAGTGGCGGGAAGTGAGCAACTCCCGACGAGAGAGGAGCAGAGAAGCGAAACCCCTCGTTGCTCTCTCGCCTGTTCCAAGCTCGTTCCGGAACATCCGACGCAATCTAGCCGGCTAACTGGCTCATTTCGAGTCGTTTCTTTCGCTACGTGCAATCTCTGCTCGCCGACACGTTCAATGACGCTACGCATCCATCTCGGGAAGCCGGGGGTGCGCGAATAATCCCTTCGCGCGGACTACGAACTCGATGGCTGCGTCCTGAGCTGCATGGAAACCTAGCTTCGTTATCCTCTCCGTTCGCAATTTATCGTGGCCTTGTTTATGGACTGCGCAAGCTTCTCGTACGCTAAGAACTCCATTTAATGGCAATTTTTTCATGAGGTTCATGTTAGAGACTCTTTATTGGATTTCACCATTTCTTCCCCGGTACTTGGAAGACGATATTTGAAAATTTGAGATTTGCACGATGTTTTGAGACTTTCTATGCTGATCGTTGTTTACTGTGATGTTGTGCAAAGGTTGGAAGCTACTAGATGGTACGCTTTAATGCCAACTTATTAACCGTGTTAGTTGTTGTTCGCCATAGAGACTTTTCATTCGAAAATTACCGTATTTGATAATTAGGGGTTCCCAACTGGGTGTGACCATCGATACCGAGAAGATGGTGTAGTTTCAATGAATTCTTCAGTTTTGAGTAAAGCGAAGTGAATTCGGTGTAGCGAATAGTGAAGAAATGGCCCTCGACCCGTAAGTAAAACTTCGCAAACAATTGCACATAGAATGCGGTTAATATAGAAACATACAGTATACACGAAATGTTTGTTCGATCCCCTATGTGGAATCCATCGGTCTCATTTTTATCAGTTGTCCAATTTCGCGAGTCGATGCACCGTCGACGGAAATGCATCGGTGTGGCGGCGGCGGGTACCATTTGTTTCAGGATGCAGCCCACGCGCCTCGTCTATGAACGCATTAACATTCCATGGTGCATAGAAACACGAGTCGCGATTGGCCGGCCACAATGACGCCGCGATCGGACGTACCTGTCTGCACCATCGGCGAGAGAAGGGAGACACGAGACGACGAGGAGAGGAGAGAAGTCCGAAGAGGGAGGTCGAGACGAAGAGAAGGAGAAAACGATACACACCGTGTGGGTGATGACTAATAGATTTCGTGCACCGGCCCATCCATCTCGCGTTCTCGAACTGTCTCGGCACAAATCGATCTTGCCGAGGCGGTCGCGTCTACGAAACCACAGCCAGGATATCGGCTATCGATAGATCCTTCGACTTCGACTTCGACCGGTCTTCCAGCTTCGTTTCCTCCCTTCGCCCCTCTTCCACGATCGACTTTCCGATGCATTTATAACATTGGCCACGGCCCTGAACCGATCGTTCGCGAGGGACGGTTTGTCATTATGGATATTCCACGGCCGATCTTTTGTCAGACAACCACCGAAGACTATAACCCCGTCGATGAAACTAGAGAGACTGTCTTCGGATGGATCGCTTCCCGACGCGCGAGATATTTACTACCTCCGTCCCGGGCCTGATAAATGCTGTAACAATATACGGTGTTTTTTTCGAGACTGTGCGGCTTTCGATGAAATCGATGCGGTTTTCGATGCTGTGGCTCGCTTGACCCTTTCCGGTATAGGACATGGATAACTTTGGATTCCCCTGTTTATGAAGATGTTACTCTGATTTTAACCAGATTATCTACGTAGTTGTGGACGATGAAAATTGGGTATGTGCAATTTAAAATAGAAATCGATATTGTATTTATCCACTCAACTCCATTTCCTCGAAGTTCACGAGAACAGGAAGCTGCGGTTTTTCCCGCGGCTATGATTTAATAACGGCGAACCCGTTCTAGATAAACAAGTCGAACCCATTGCGTCACTGCGCTGAGTTCTACGCGCGATCGTTAATATGATTATTATTCGCACGATCAGGAGCCGGAATAGAGCCAGGAATAAGGCACACCCGGCATACCGTCGCAGAAAAAGCCGGCGATGTTCGGGGCCCGAGGCAGGCCCGAGGCAGGCCCGAGGCAGGCCCAAGTCGGTCTCGCGCGGTTCGCCAGCACCGGGGCCCGCTTTAATTTCAATTAGTAAATTCGTCCCGTCTCCAAAGAACAATAAATTACACGCGGTTAGAGCGGTTCTCTCCAGCCGCGACCGGTCTCTCGTCAGACACGCTCCGAAGATGCAAGAAACACGGGCCGACAGCGAACCGGGGAAACGGCCGGTTAAAGGAACGATAAAAATGCCGTGGCAATTTACGGCCGGTCCCCCTATCGCGGAATAATTGTCATCGGCGATGTCCCGTGGCACCGTGGCGCCACTCAGAGCCAATTAGCCGGTGCAATTAAAGAATTACGCGCGGCGGTCCTGCGTTCTCTCTTCTAATCCCGAAGCCCGCGGGCCCGGGCAGAGGTTCAAGGCAGGACGTCTTGAAAACCACGACGACCGATACTTTCTTCCTTCTTCTCTTCGGCCTCTTCGTCCTCTTCCTTCCAACTCCTTACACCGTGGACCATTGCATTCCGGAACGGAGGGAACGTCGCGCCACTAAAATCAACCCTTTACGATTCCGTCCAGCGCGTAATGTCCTAGACGTCTCCATGCGACCATTCTCCGAGCTCCGCCATGTTGGAATTTTGGTATTTTCTTGCCCGAGAACCGGGTAACAAACTTTTAACCCTCCATCCGCAATCCTACCATTAGTTTCCCTGGCGCAGTCTGCGCGGGCCCTTTCATGCAGTTCGTTTTTAAGCTTTTGTGTTTTGAAAAGTGTTTATAACCATTTATAGAACTTGGAGAAATGAATTTCTTTGCCTCGTTACGGGCTGTGTCGAACTTCGATGATCATAAAAATTGAACAGAACCCAAGCATTTTAACGGACCAGAAACGCTACTGTTCGTCTAATGCAAGTGCGCTTGACAGCAAGAATGAACGTTCCAGCCAAAAGAGCAATTAAAATCCTTAAAAAGGAAGTTGACCCTGTTCCCAAGGTCACGATCCGCGAACGCTTAGATCTTTGACGTTGTAGAACAAATTACGAGGATCGAAGCCACCCCCGTCTCTCCTCAAGATTTACGTACTTCAGCTTCACGGATACCAATAAATAGTCGATTCGGCGAGCGGGAACAATGCAGCTTTTCTCGCAGAAACGCTTGGCAGAGAGACAGCTCCACGAAGAGAGAGATAGAGAGATAGAGACGGAGAGAGAGAAAACGAGAGAAGCTGGCTTGAAATATAGCCTCGTCGTAAATATTTTCCGATGGAAATATTTTGTCACCTTTATTGCCGCGAGCTTTTTGTTTGATCGTAAATTCGGTGGCGCGTTGTTGTGCCGGTCAGAGCACAGGTACACCACTCTCCTCTTCAGGACGATGATCCTGGACCGATAATTGGACGTTCGCGATTCGAGACGCGGCCTCGCGCTTGTTCCACCATTCCCTGTCCCTTTTTTGTCTTCTCGGAATGGTACATTGTCGACCGGTCGCTCTGAAATTTATAATCACGAGAATCATCGAGCGAGCGAAGCACTAAAACATTTTCTCCTCCCGAGCATCCGGCTCCCTACGAAAATTTTAAGCTTTTCTTTTGACTTGTGAAAATTCTTTAACGGATGGATCTCTTCGTTAAGACAAGTAATCGTAAATAAAATAATATTATTGAGAAAGGGTTGAATTGTGCGTCCCCATTTTTGTCACAAATGCATAAAATCCGAAGTCCATGCTGGAGTCATTTCTGACCCCCACCAATATTTCGCTAATCGTATTGACAGTCGCTCGAGCTTGTCCCCACCGCTACAACGACGGGGCACGAATAGCTCCGAGGAGTTAACAGATGGTAGTTATTTATTTGTGATAGGTATTATCTAAAGATGACTTCTTCCCCAGCAACCGATATATTTCTTTTGCTTTGTCTTCAGAAAAAGAGAGCCGTCGAGACAAATGCGAAGATCGTATTCAAATTAACGCTGTGGTTGCGAACCGCATCCCTTTGTATTTACAGTGTTCTCTATCCCCCGTTCGTTCCTTTCGGGTCGAGCGGTTTAAAGCGCATATAAAAATTGATCATGACCAATTAACTTCCAGGCAGAAGTCAAGACGGCTGCGGCCGAGGGACAGGGAAGACACTCGAGGCACGTCTGACTTTCCTTTGTCCGAGCCATAAACTTTTGGAAAGTATACACCTGGAATTCACTTTCAACCATTTAGCTTACCGATTCCCCGTCGTAAACGCTGTCGAAACTGATGTTCTCCCCGAGCCCTGTCCCATCCCCTCTGCCCCCGAACAAGCGTTTTATTTACGACCTACCATCCCCGTCTGGTATTTTTATTATTTGCTCGAATATTATCATCGGCGATAAATTGCCGGTGAGATAATAATGCGACACGGGCCGAACAGATGTAATCCTTTCTCTTAATCGACGTCCCGGTAACAAGGTAACGATCCATGGATAGAATCCTGGAAGCAACATTGCGTCAGGTTGTCTCAAAAGTTTAACGTTAGGTTTACGGGATCCGTCAAAATATCTTAACACTTTACCTACCGGAAGCCTATTAATAGGATTTTCAATAATTGTGCTGTACCAAAAGAAAGCATAGAAAGTTTCTTTTACATTACAATCGTAAATGAAACTATTAGATGACGTTATTGAGGATGACTTGTTAGTTTACAATGAAAATTACTGTTGCTATTGTAGGTTCCATTAAAAAGTGTTTAATCACAATAATCACCGGTAGTGTGTTAACCCCTTGCCGTATTTTACTTAAAATGTGTTAAAACGAGTCCAAAATTATTATCGTACGATTTTTTACCATATTATCATATTGTCAATTGCTCAAAATTTCGGGAAAATGGTCAAATACTTGTTGCAGCGGCGGACCTTTAATTTTGGGACCCTAAGCGGATACTGTTTGGGGGTCTACCCAATTCACCCAAATTAACCCAAGTGCCATAAATTTTTGTACAATTTGTTTTTTCTTAAATTTTTCATTGACATTGTTTTTATTTTGATTTATATCCCCATAAACCTGTGAGTAGATTCACCGCTTCCTTTTTGAATCCACCGAGTATGCTAACCGTCATAAATAATGTTCCTCGGTTACCATTGACCATAACAATGTTAAACCCGAGCAGGAAATTACGTTCATTATCCTGCCATTCAATTTTTGAGTCCCGCTTCCGAGGACCTGTTCATCGGGGAAACGTTGTTGGTATCTGTTCTGTTGTGCTCTTAATTTTCGAGGGACGCGAGTCATTCCCGTGTTTACAATGTGCCGTAAATATTCATTCAAACGCTGTCTCGTCCGTTCGAGCTAAAATTTCCTATTGGGATATTGTCAGATTTAATTGTGATCCACGGTGGTGTAAAATTCTTTTCCCTGGTATAATTTATAATATACATTGATCCCCTTCATTCTCAAAAAGCGCATAATAATATAATGCTGTCGTTGCTGGAACAAATCAATTTATAAAACGTGCTGGATGAAACAAGATTAAAAAGTGTCTAATTTTAAAAAAGAACTTATGTAATTAAATCTTCAAAATCAGAAACAATGGGAACTCGCGGTTGCTGTCGTTTCATCCCTTCGATCTGTTTTCGAGGATCGGCAGGACACGGAAGGGTTGCAAACAGAGCCTCGAACCAGCGCAAGGAAGGCTCGGGCTCACGTCGAGTGGGAGTGGCGTGGGTGTGTCCAACACACTAGCTCAAACGGGGCTCCTATAAACTTTCCAAACACGATGTAACGAGTGCCGTTCCGTTCGCACGTTTTATAGAGACAGGAACCCCCTCCTCACCGAGATCACCCCCGATCTCGGTGGCAAAGTTTGGCAGACCGCGAATAACGTTCTTGTTTCCCCCTGAGGCGAGGGGAGAAACCTACCCCTTGAAATCGACTCGACGGAGAGGATACACCCGCACATCGCCACGGAATAACAGTCGTTTCAATTTTTACTGTTCCACCGTTTTCGGAAGCGTTCTTCGGAAAAGTTTCTATGTTCCTGTCGACGTATCAAGGTACCAAGATTTTTATCGCTTCAAGGGGATGCCGTCTTCTTTGCGAGAATATCGTTTCCCTTGAATCTTCGGTATTTTGGGAAGAACGAATACAGTGATCGATCTCGAGGAGATAGTCGTTGTGTAACACTCGCAATCAGGTCAAGCGTTCAATTTTTGGTAATTAACCTCCCATGAACACACTTATTGTTCGCACATGTCCAGTGGCTATTTGTTTACTGTTTTCGTCTTTCACAAAATCTGCAAAATTCAAGTCTCCACTTCAACACTATTGTCGATAAAATATACAAATTTTACGGATTGAATTCGGAAAGATAAGGGTATCCTCTCCTTTTTCTTTGAAAGTATTC
This sequence comes from Lasioglossum figueresi, assembly GCA_028455805.1. Taxonomy (NCBI): domain Eukaryota; kingdom Metazoa; phylum Arthropoda; class Insecta; order Hymenoptera; family Halictidae; genus Lasioglossum; species Lasioglossum figueresi. The sequence continues at coordinate 6,985,380 of CM052192.1, read as the reverse complement.
AAAAGTAAAATTTTCGCCTAGACATAGACGACCCAGTGTGTCGACGAAGAGTTAAATTAAATAAATAAATGCTGCACTCTTTCGATTAACTTTTCATGGAGAACGGTCAAAGCCTGGAACCCGAATTTTTTTACGGCAATCGACCTGACTCTCTGGAAAATGGAAAGTTGCTATCCTCGCAGCAGCTCGTCCTCGAGACGTCGCACATAAATCTTGCGGGTGACTACGCTCGACGGGCACAAATAGCTTCCCGAAAGTGCCGTTTGCGGAATCCCGTGCGACCGCCGCCGATTTCACGACATCTGTTTACGTTTCTCGTGAAAAATCGCTTTCCTACTTACCCGGGGAGCGTGTGTTGGGCACATGGGCGGAAACGAGACGCACAATGGACGCGCGTGGCGTGGTGGTCCCGTTGGCTAAAAAGACGGGTTTCCCTTTTTTTCACGCTTTCAACCGCTCTGAAAAAATACCGGCAGCTACACCAGGCAAGATTTTTGGTAACGTAACGCCGCGACGACACATTTGTGCGTCGGGAGAGCTGCGAAGAGACGCGTAGGACACACGTGTCTTCCTTTGGGACACTGTCTACGAACTGGGAAATATCTGAGTAGTCTTATCTGCGGTTCCGCCGTCGAAAAATAATGTCTTTCTTCCATTTTTTAAGTGGGAGAAATTGTGCCCATTGATCCGCCGCAAGCAGAATTGCTCCGAATAAACGGCGAACTGTCAGAGAGAAAGAGAGTGATGGTCTTGACGTTGAAAAGCTGGTGTCTCGGGGGATGAAAATATTTGCTGTCTCGGAAACCGAGACGTTTTCTTCGCCGGACAATGGCGTTCCTCTAATTTATAACTCTTCCATCAATGTAATCCTTCGATGGATAGCATCTGCTGGCCCCTGGACATACCAAATCGGTCATCGGCAAATTTTCGTGGGTCCTGTAGACTGTAGAAGAACTGGAAAAAGAGGTTGTTCTCGAGACTTAGCCAGCTTCGAGCAAGCTGTAGCCCCGGAATAAGAGGCCGTGTCGAAAAACCGTGGCGAATTCCTGTCGACCTAAACGAATCCGTCAAAAGCTACGGGGGGGTTCCGTTTTCCAAAGTCGCAGAAAATCAATGCACCCTTCCCCCCCCCCCCCCGCCCTCCCCCTCCTCGTTCCCCTCGTGTTCACGGGCGAAAACCTGATGGAAATTCGGAAAACCGGAACACGGTACGACGGGTAAAGAAACGCGAGCTGCATAAAGGGACGTTTCTTCGTCGTTATCGAGGCCGGGTACCAGGGGGGCCTCGAGGCGCGCGCCCCGGGTTCCGCTCTAAATGCCCGTAAATGGCAAACAAATACCACCATGGGTTCCGCTTCGACGAAAGTTGAGACGTCACGCGCGACCTGGAGGACCTACGGGGACCTTATGGTTTCTTGCTTTAACCTTCTCGAACACCCTGAACCACCCCGTCCCCCTCGACTTTCGACGTTTGTTCCCGTCTGCGGGGTTCATTCTCTGCAGTTTCCTGTCGGCAAACGTCGAGTCTGCTGGCTCAATCCTTTTAACCGAGGACTCGCCTAGGAGATGAAACTGGAATACACCAGCTTAGGACAGAACATTTTCTGCGATGGTGATTATTGAAAAATATTTAGTCATTACGGAGCTGCATTCTTAAAGTTCATTTCGTGTCATTAATTGATTTGTATGTCCTGGTTTTGAGTTAGGTCGAACAGAAATTTCTTTCTTCCTTTAATCCTCTTAACTCTTTTAATCTCTCTCCTGCTTTAATCTGCAGTCTAATAATAACGCGATGAGTATTAGCATTATCTGTGAGACTTACAAAACTCGAGCTCCGATGTGCAGGATACCGAATGGTTAACGAGTCAAAGGAATGCGAGGAAAGTTTAAGCAATGCGTTTCTTCATTCTCCGCAGGAAATCGGACCACCGGCAGTCGAGAGCGAATAAAGTGAACATGAAGGACATAATAAGCCTCGGGCCGATAAACAATCCGAGACAGCGACAGGGGTGTTCACGTTTTGCGAGTCTCGGTAAACAATTAGGGGGGGGGCCGCCGGGCACAATGGCCACTTTGCATTTTCGATGTCCAGGCTGCGCGGCTCTCCCGAAAAACGCAATCGTCCGGATAAATGAAGAGATACCGACGCATAAGTTTCCACGGGCAAAAAGACGACGAGCCGGCTTTGATTTACGGACGTAATCGTCCGCGGTCGATTAATAAATCCCAGTATCTCCCTCTCTCTCTCTCTTTCTCTCTCTCTATCTCTCTCTCTCTCTCTTTCTTCTTTCCTCGTTTCTCGTCTCGGGCCCCGGTGCTCGCTATTAATCGTGATTAATTATCGGACGCCCGGGGGAGGAGCAAGAGGGACGGGAAATTGTGTACGTTATGGTACGCACCTGCTAGTTGTTGCTCTACGTGCTGTCATCACTCACGTCGCAAATGTGAGGCACGTAGAACGGGGACAGCGGAGCGAACGAAGAAAACAGAGGAAGAAAAGCTGCGGACGAGAGCGGGAGACGTCTCGTCGAGCCCGTAAGAAGCCGATCATCGACTCGCTCGAAGATCTCGTTTGCGATCCCGTCGATCCTCGAACCGGGGAATCAGCCGTGGCGATCGCGGAAGTGTCAACGACCTTCTGGAAAATTGTTTCGTTCTGCTAACCGAGGCTTTTAACGCGCTCGATGCCGTGTCGCCCATATACGGCTGACGCAACATTTGTCTAGAATCGAACAGGAATTTTTACACCAATTTATTGAGTGTAACAAATTTCCGATACTTCGTTGGGAACAGCAACATCGCCGCAATCATCGTCCGTCTGTATCGTGAATTAATCGGGTCAATACTATCCAAACTGTGTCGTGTTTGGTGTCGTTTCAATCGGGAAAGTCTCGCGAACATACTGATAAAAATTTCATAGGAGAATAGTTAGAAAGAAAAGAGTTCCGCCACTTTACTCGATGAATCGCAATGCGTCGGAGTTTATTGAAATCACTCAGGTTCTGGTAGACCTGCGACAAGTTCTCGGCGCTTGATTTTCCAAAAATCTCGAGGGAAAAAGGGCCCCTGGTCGATGGAGCTACAGGAGATCGCAAGAAACGCGACAGTGTCCGAAAAGTCGCCATCAGGCCAATCGGCACCCAGCGTCGCGTCATTAATTTCACGATCGTCGACGTAGGTAAACGTTCGTCTTGCGTCGAAGGAGATATTTACACGGGGGCGAGGCAGAGGAGACAGGCTTCTTGCTGTCCCCGGCGTCTTTTTCCGCCGGTGAATCCCGTCCTTGTCCCGCGATGACGTAGAGGAGACGAGCCTTAGGCGAGGAGGACATAAGTCAGCCGGTATTCAATGAGTTCGGGGAAGTTCATCCCCGGTTCTTCGCACGCGAACCATCGAGTACCGCGACAACGGACCACAGATCCTGCGGGTTCGCCACCCGAAAAACTGGACCCGGGGGACCAGCGATCCCGGCGAACCCTGGATCTCCGGTTTCCTGGTAAAAACTGACACCGGCACCAAAATTCTCCGAGGTCGACCGTCCTCGGGTTTTTTACCCTCATTCGTTGGATTCCAGTTTGCACTCGGGGGAATTCGATTACCGCCTGCTAGATCCTGGATCCTCGATCCGAAGAAGACACGCTCGCCTACACCCGCTAGAATTCCGTCGACTCCCGATCGCTATATTAACCCCTTACGCCCTCCATTTTCTGTTCAAAGCTCAGAGCTTGTCTTACATAATCCTTGTCGGTGCCATTACACTGCATAAAACTATTTCCAGTAAAACAGAAATTGATTGAGGAATTTAAAGATAATTTTACAGACCATTAAAACAATACCCGAGAGTTTCACATTTTTATTTTCTACCACTTGCAACAATAAAACTCAATTTCATTGTTCGAAAAAATAAAAGACATTTTCTACGTTTTCGCGACCATTGCTCATCGGCTAACTTCCACGAAACACACAGTAGAGGTTCGGGCGTTCGTTCGTATTTTCTCCGCTACGAAATCCAATTTTATTGTTCCCGCCGGAAGCGATAAAACATTTTTTAGTGGAGAGGGTAAATACAGGTTTAGCCTGTATTTTTATTACACAAGAGAATAAACGTTCTCCGGGAGCAATAATGTACGAAACTAATGAGCCCGTTTTGACCCCCCACTCCATCGCGGTGTTCTTCCGATTTGTTCTCTCGAGTTCATTTCTACATTAAAATTAAAATGGAGATTCTGTTTTTTACGTTGACTTACACGATTCTTCGTTTAGGAATCGTACACTTCGACACCGTTATCCGACTGAGAGGTTCGATTAAACCCTTCGAGCCCCTCGATCGAAATACTTCGAGATGGAATCTCGAGGAATCGAGTGGTTTCCCTCAAAACGTATATGGGCTTCTAATATATTTTCTGTGTCGCCGCGATGGGGGATCGGGATCCGACGACCCCGTCAAAGTGATTTTCTATGGCGTACGGTGTCGATAACATGAAACTAATGCCGTTCACTTGTTCGCTCCCCGACGCGATACCGATCTTTATAGAGGCGATTACTATCGAGAAGCGGTGTATTTACTCGATCCTGTTAACGGTTGCTACGATCGTCCTCGCAAAAATTGATCATCAACCGACTGCGGAATTTTATGCAAAATCAAAATTGTCAGACATAATTGCGATACACAGTCAAGTAATCCCGTAATAATTCTAATAAATCTGTAGGTTCTGCTTCTTTTCCAGAGACACGGTGATCGAATTCCTAGAAAAATCCTCGGACAAAGATCATAGGAAAAAGTTGAACCTTCATGGGTTATCGAGGGATTCCTTAGGGTGTCTCCATTTCGTGAAAGCGAGAGGATCCACAAAAGGCCGGCTTCTCCTCTCCGCTAATCTAAAGCCTCGAAAGTCGCGGGTACAATTAATCCGAGAATTTACGAGCTCGATGCAGAGGATGCTCGGGGCAGGTCCTGGAAATTATTCCTGGGCCCGGGGATGATCTACGGTCTGTTTATATTTCTCATGATTGCGCTGGGAAGTCGACGGGGAGAAAGTCGGTGGCGATCGAGTCGGGGGCAGGTGTCGAATCCCGGGGCCCTATTTTCCATCGAGGTGAACAGATTATGAAGACGTCCGCGAGCTAAATGCACACGAATACGCGTCGCACCTGTATGGGGGTCGATTTCCCATACACCCTCGCCACGGCTGTTTCCAGGGCGTGACTCTGAAAACCACCGGGACCCCAAACAGGCCTTTCGACGTGTAACAGGAGAACGAAGAAGAAGCCAGGACGAGGCTCGAGGAGGATAGAAAACAAGAACTCTCTCTATATAGACTCGTATAGTCTCCGTGCAGGGACCGAGTCTACCTGACTTATGGGGGCCCAACATTCGGCATTATTTATGGCTGGGAGAGGGTCCGAATGCTCCCAAAAGAACTCCTCACGGTCTGTTCCTCGTTCTCTCTCCTCCCCCGCGTCGTTGCATCTCTTTTTATCTCGTTCTCGTCGCTTCTCAGCCTTGCTCGAACCACGATCGCTATGGCGTTTTGTCGAAACGCGGAGTCGAGGACGTTCACCGTGACGAATTCGTCAATGGCGACGCTTCCGTCATTTCCAGCTTGCGAAACTGTTTTGAGGACCAACCGTTCGACGGTCGCTGAGAGGCTGCTGCCTTCTCCGAGGTCCAAAAATATTCTTCTTTTCACCGTATACAGTTTTTGCGTCCCTTCTGCTGTCTGTTCCTCTGTCCCGAAATGTTCTTCCGATTATTTAGCGATCGCTGGAGCAGTTTAGGAACATGTAACAACAACAAAGTGTTCTTGGTCGTTGCGCCAGCGTGAACATATATCTCGTCCGTCGATCAGCTTTTGTTTCACCGATCGAAACATCGCGGTTTGTTTCATTGTTGGCACGGGGGGCTGTCGCTGGATTATCATCGGGCTTAACCGATCGGTTTCCATTTATCATACCGGCACAATGACGATCGCGTGTCCCAATCAGTGTTCGGACGAGAACACAACGCACAATAATTCCCGACGCGGCCTGTCGTTTAACGCTGATTCAATATCTGCGGGATGAAGCAGCGTCGAATGTAAATTGCGGGGCCGGGGCGAGGAATCTGCAGACGCATCCAGCGACACACACCGGGTCCGGTACCCGTCTTCTACCCTCTCTCGGACCCGACACAGTATAACAGAGCCGCGGGCTCTCTCGTCATCGCGATCGGAATTCATCATCGGAGCTGGCTATCGATCCAACCAATTGCCGGCACAATTATTGCACCGCGTCTCGTCACCGTTCGTCTTCGCGATAAAGGCCGCACTCGGTTTATCGGTACGATCTGGACAACAGAGAACGCTCCACTCGAAAGCGAAGCGGTGCCGAGCTGGTTGACACGGTGACGCGCCACCTGGGGCGCGTTTTCTCGCGCGTAGGCGCGAACAATGTTAACGAGAGGGACTCGCGGTGAAAAAATTTACGCGAGCCCCGCGGCGATCCTTCACCGGACCTGGCAAATTAATTTCGCCACGCTTCTCGTTTCCGCGAGCCGATCTCGCCGTTCGCGGAGGCGGCGCGCTTCCCAGCTCCGAGCTTCGTGGAAACTGAGGCTGCTGGGAACAGTAAGGTTGTTGCAAGTCGATGATGTCGAAAGTGATTTTTTGGGAATTTTTTTCTCGAAAACTGTAAGGCTTTACGCATGAAATGTTATCGTATTTCAAACGACAGACTTTTAGAGAACATCTTATGTTTATATTTAAAGAAGTTTATCTCTTTCAACAGCGTGGTGTAAAATTTTTAATTATGTTCTACACATATATATGTATATTATGCCTGTTTAACACCAGGTTTTCACTGTTTATATACAGACTCACGTGTACTGTCCACGTAATTAACGACGTATACGACCACCACCAAATGGCTATGATTATCGAATCGTAAAGCCTCGTCGAAATCTTCCTCATTCCGACCACCGAGCAAATCGCACGAACAGTTTCTCGAGGCATTTATGTAAAGAGTTACGAAGTGTTCGGCCATTTATCGAGTCCAATATAAAACCGAACAGCGGCCGTTTACGTTCGGTAAGTTACGAGCTGGCAAAGGACCATTTCAGTTTTTCATTTGACCAAGCCTGCTGGGCCGAACAGTAACGCGTTAGGAAAAATAAAGGTGGGCCTGTCGTTCGTAGAATAATAACCCGCGAAGCGTCCCGTCGAATCGTGGAACGCTATAAATTCCAGGAGGGCAGGCGGAGTTGTTCGCGTCGGGGAAGGTGTAAGTTCTCGAAATTGATCGGGAAGGCATCCGGGGAGAAGGGCAGGCGTCCCTGACCGAGTGGCTTCCACGCAGAATCCTAAAAATGAGCGCTTCCGAATGGGCGACCAGAATCTTTTAGGTCAGGTAGGCATATAACGATCTCCGGAATCTCATCCTCCAGCCGGAATATAAACTGTTTCTGGGAACGGAGAGTCGTATATCTTGCCGAACGACAATGCCAGAGTCAGTCACCCACTCACGCAGTCGGGCCTACCTCGATATAGACGCGTCCGTCGAAATCCCAAACTAAAAAAGACTCCGGAGTGACTTCGATTCTTATTTATCAATTCACGTTCCTCGATGTTAATAACAAGCTTCGCGCATCTGAATCGCGGTTTTCCAACGTGGACCCTCAAGAGGTCTCTTGTTCTTTCGAAGAAGATACCCAAAGTCAAAATTGCTGTCCATACCACTTCCTTGGTGGTTCTTTGGTAAACCAAAGTATACTCTATTTAGGGAATTAATTTACTCGAGTTGCGCATTGTTCTCCAGATTTCTACCAATTCTGTGAAACAGCAGAATCGCGATAAGAAGCCACTGGCGTTCAACGGCGGCAAAAAGATAAATTCGCAGGATGTGGGCGCAGGTGTCGTAGCAGCACACCGCAGGATCATCGTTGTCCCAGCATCAGGAATGACTGGTCGAACTTCCCGGCATTTTATCTGGTGGTAAGTATCTTGTCGTTTGGCATTAGTGTACCAGCCAGTCAGCCGGTGACAGATTCTTATCTGGATACGAGAGGAGACACGCCGTCTCACCGGTGCTCGTTCCCAGTCACACCTATCCCGGGGTTCCATGGATCGCGTTACTCTCCTCTGGATCCCTTCTCTCGATTCTGCTCTTTTTCTCGCCCCCTTTACACCGATGGCTCGAGCTCACGGGAATCCGTGTGACAGGTAGTCGTGAACGGTGGATCGGAATTCATGTTTCTAAATCACGGTTGTTCCCGTTCGATGCCAATTAGCATCCCTTTAAATCGAAGATAAGCGTCCGGGACGCATGAATAAATTCCTGACGACGATAATGCCTCGACGTTGAATCTTCGAACACCCTTCGAAGCTTCCTGCCTTGTTCTACAATTTCTATCGCGTTCCCGACACCCGTGTCCCACGATTCCCTGCTACCAGTTCGTCATATCATTTCTGCACTCCGTCATTTTTGGAAAATTGTTGCCAGTGCATGTTTAACCATTTTTTACGAGAAACAAACGAGATACATACGTACTCAGTAGATTCGTTTGGCTCTTCTTTATTGCTCTAGTCTAGTCGTGATCGTGTCAATACTTACATTTTGGTAAAAATAGTTAGTACAATTTATAAAAATTCTGACCGAGCATCATTTTATTCCCCACATAAATATGCAATTTTACACGTATAAACTAGCTGAGCCAATATTTTATATGTCGATGTTCAATTTTAAAAATTTATGAAGTTTCCCGCTCTTCTGAGAATCCGCGAGGACGATGAGCACCTCGAGGGGATCCAGATCTGGCGGGCGAGGATCTTGGACAATGGCGCGCTAATCAGAGTTAAGGACGGCTGGATCCCCCGCGATCAGGAACGATCGATTCACAGTCGGTCCGAGAAATTAGACGAGATGTTGGGTAATTACCGCGGCAAAGTACCCGGGGGTTTCGATTACAATTAAATCGAACAAGCCCTCGGGTATATTGTAGCATAACATGTGCCCCTGGCCTTGGATCGCAATGATTCGTACGAATCGGGGGAGCGGAGAGATCAAGAATACGATCGGCGAAGATCTTAATGACCGGTGAGAGGCAATCGTACCTCGGATGTTTCGCCAGAGAAAGAAAGAAAGAGAGAAAGAGGGAGAAAGAGAGACAGGGAGAGAAAGCCGGCAGTAGACCGTTTTGAATGGAATAATTAGATGATTATCTTTTATTTATCCGCGGCTTTGATCAGCCGCCCGTCCGGCATAAAGGGACGCCATTTGCAATTATCCGAGGGAAGAGGAAGCGTATCGTTCACTGGAATGATACCTCTATTATAATCAAGCCACCCATTGCGCGTTAGTGTCTTCCCGTCCCCTTCATCCCCTCGCGGAGGATCCTCTGTTTCAGAAATCGAGCCCGTATCGCTATCCTCTGTCCTTTGAAGACAGAAATGGTATAACAAAAATGCGTGTGTTCCGACGAGACAGCAGCGAAACTCATCTAATATCGGATAGTTGCGTTTTATGCGACAATCGAAACGCAACGAAACGATTATGCTCTTTGAAAGTCCACGGAATCTCTTGTTCTAAATTATTCTGATGTTTTATCAAGGTTGCACGTCGATTTAATAAAATATTTTAACACTGAAGGTAAGAGACTCTTGGACCAGGAGAGTAACAACATTCAGGACACACCTCCCGAAAATATTTGCGTTTCGGTCTGAAGGCTGTGTCCACCGGAGAAGCACAGGGCACAAAGAGATCATCCAGAGCGGTCAAAATCGCTCGGGTGGTCAAACCAGGTCCCATACACTGTTGCGAGACTTCGATTCAGGGCGTCTTCCTCTTTTCTGCGGAACGTCTAAATCACGAGGACGAGGGAGGACGAGGCCAGTGGTATCGGCTGACAATCGCAAGGGTCCATTATGCGGCTGTTAGGACGAAAAATTGAGCAGCTTTCGGCGCAATTTTACTGGAACCCCCAGCGCGGTCCCAAACACGTAGACAAACTCGAGGAAACCGGGGAGTCCACGAGAGTTTCCACGGGGCTGTGCGATGTTCCTGCTTGTTGCAAAAGGCCGAGTCACCGAAAATGCTGGAAAAACGTTACCGAAAACAGCCGAGGCCAAAACACGGCGTCATGTGTCGCCCGTGAAAAGAGGTGCAGAGACACCTCGGGGGCCCACCAGGTAAAGGGGCCCGATCGGTGAAAGAGGCGAGGCCCGATCATTGTCCGGCCCGAGAACTTCGACCAGCCCTCCGCGGATCGAAAGAAACGAAGCCACCCAGGATGCTGGCCAACAATGATCTCCACGAAGTCATCCGACACCGCCGTGGAATCACCGTTAATGGCCCGTGCAAAGGAGGACGATCCCATTGTCGATTTATTGCGAGGAAGTCAACTCGCGCGAAGACTGCTCACTCGGGACACGCGTGAGACCTGCTCACCGCTTGTTCTGGTTTGCTCGAACCATCTCCGCTGGCATCTTTTCGAGCTGACTTTCGCGATGATGTCTGTGTTTGGGCTGAGCTTGTGTCCGAATCTCCCTCCGGCAGCTGCACAGTGGGGCGAGTGACCAATCTAGGCGGAAGAAAGTCATGTAAACAAATAGAGATGTTTCCCACCCAGCAATTTTTCGCGATGTTAATACAAGCTAACAAGTGCAGGGCGAATTGGTCAGAAATCTAAGCATCGAAAATCTCGAGTAAAACTGATCGATTCTTCTTACCGTTGTATTATAAAGAAAATTATTGTTCTGACCAATAACGTATTTTAACAATTCTTTATTACACTATCGCAAGGAGGACACTATCGCAAAGACACAGAAGTTAAAATTCTACAAAGGCTGTACTGTACATTGTAGATATTAAGGATCAATGCAAAAAATTGTTAATAAGCCCAACGAGAAATAATTGATTTGCTCGTTTTCGCGAATTTCATTATAATTCACGGTGGAATTACCGAAGAAGTCCGCCCGATGCTCGCTTGGTCGAAAGATCGCGATTACATGGCAGAACGTCTGCGAGGGAACGTCCGCAGACTCGATAGCGGATAAAATATCGCTCGCTCGACACTTATCGATGTAATGAGGCCGAGATACCGCGTGGTTAAACCGAAGCAGAAGCGCGCAGGGGAATAATGCCATTAAATCGCAGCATGAATATCTACGTAATTACGAGCGGACAAGCGGCGTAACAGCAATCGCTCGAAAATAAACTTATTCGACCACGGGGAATCCATCAGCGGACCGTCGGAACCTTCTACTACGCACGAACGATCTTTCCATTTCCGTGCGCACATTTTCCGTTCCGTTTTTACTGTCTCTTCCCGGAAATTGACAATCTTGCATCTGTAGACATTCTAAAATTTTCTAAAAATTTGTTTTTCTATCTTATTCCTCAGTTCTTGTTAACAATTTTTCGTAATTAAGTGGAGGTTGAGGGACGTTCCTGTATTTTTTTATTACGATGGAAACCTTGTAAAAATTGCTGATATTTAGTCGATTCAATTATCCATATTGATTCATTCGTATATTTTGTACGCCATATTTTATATTTTTAGTAATATTGACTTTTTAATCGACCTTCTTTATTTTCGAGGACCAAAGTTAAACAAATGATCACCCGATGCAGCCAATAAACCCACCGTAAAAATTACTGTCCGACGTCAACCTAAACTTGCGACACCTTAGTCACTATTTTCCCCAACCAATTGACTGTTTGAGCCGATTTTATTGCAATCCTTGCAGTTAAGGGTTGACGAGTCAAAAGGGTCTGTCGAGGTCATCTCCGAAAAGTGAAACTATGCGGTAACTGTGGAGCAAGAAAAACGTGGTTTGTGGGGCGAAAAAAGTGAAGAAAAAAAGGAAGCATCGCAAAAGGATGGACAGTTCGCGTTGCAGCATTTTCATCCCGGGGTAAGAAATGAGCTGGGCGCGAGACCATAAATCAAGAGAAGGGAAATCCAACGAAACCACTACTGGCTATAAAAGTTTATGGTGTTTGGCCCTTACAGACGCCAACGGGGGACTACGGGAGAGCTGTTCGCCGTATATCTTGACGGAAGTGAAACTCTCTCTTCCCGGGACCGTGTCGTGGCCTTTTGCGGACAGAAGGTGAAGGGAGGTCAACAGGGACCACGGGAAGGTCCTTGGTGGAGGACGAAAACTGGGGCCCTTCGATCAGTGTTTAAACAATATCGGTCGTCCACATTGTCCCGGACGGAAAGCGACTCCTTGCGCGTCAGCCCGCCGGAAAACGAGGGAAAAGAGAAATCGTCTGGTAATATACGACTTATTACGAGACTGTGATTTACAGTCAAAGTGCCTCGACATTTGTGTTATGTGGTGGCTTTAGAGTCGTCCACATTTTATTTTTTTCTCGCCTCCAACGATCGGCCTTCGATGCATCTGGCAATCTGTTTAACCCCTCTTGCTGTGTGCTTCGTTTCATAGTTCGCTTACTCTCGACACGCTTCCTCGTTTAGTTCTGCGATTGCCACACTGCGGATCTGCGTACGATAAACATTTGTTGCGGCGTTTGCATCAACTAAGGGGTTGTGGAAGAATTCATTTTGTCTCAATTGTAATATCGATGCCTCAATTCTTTCACTGTACACACGCTGTCAACTTGCAGGTACCTCTTCTGTCAGCTTTACTATTAAAATACGTTTACGCCAACGTGTACCATCGATGGTAAAAATATAAATCTCATCGGGCGCCGCACAGCGGTTCATTTGTGCAAAACATTATACAAGATCCCGACCCGATACCTATGCAACTATATTATAAACGAAAAGTTTAATTAAACGAGGCGTACAAATCCCCATGGAAACGGAAGCCAGGAGTCAAATTCAATGAAATCAAAACGGAACGAAGCTCCGGGAGTTCCGTGCAAAAAACTGTGCGAAAGAAGCTCCGTAAGAGAAAAAATGGTACCCTCGCTGCCGTTAGAAAATGTTCTTTCTCGGCGGAACCGACGGAAGAATGGAAAAGCGCAAGCTGCAGAATCGCGTTACTTTTTTCTTGACAGGCCGGACGTAAATTACTCCCGATAAGGAAGAAATTTACGTTCCCGGGCGGAAAAAAGGGGGCTCGCCGCGTGTTCCTGGCGATTTACGGCGAGTGTTGTGCACGTGAAGAATTTACGTCGAACGTGCGTGCCTGCGTCCACGTGTACAATTATTTCCCCCCGTGATGCATTGACGTGAGTCACGTACACTTAACCGGACATTGCGCAGTCTCTTTCCTTTTTTTTTTTCATCTTCCCGATATTGCGCTATTACGATTTTTCAACTACTACGTCACATTGACGATCCCGAAGGGTTCCTCCAGGATGCTTCCATCTGGATCGGAAACGCGAACACTATGGAGTCCACTATGGTACGATGCTCGATGTACAATTTGGATGTACCGTATATTTTGGCACTTTATATTTTTTGTTTTGTGTAGGTGGTTTTTTTTATTGAGAAATCAAAAAATAAAAATGATCTCGTTGGGAACTGATTTCACTTTTAGATATTCTTAGACGCTTTCCGACATTTTTATGTGATAGATAGCAATCTTTAGAAATTTACATAAATCGACGAACATTTGAGGGAAGTGACATAAGGGTTGAGAAATAGCCCGAGGGTTCAGAATGCTGACATCAGGGTTAAGCTCAATACCGTTAAAGTAAAATACGAAAAGATGGGCTATTCTGGTCGGGTACCAAAAATTTCGATTTCACGGTGGTCGTTCATCATGAAAGGGTTCCACTCGACGGCGCATCGTCATCGAGGAATCGTTACCTCGGCCGAAATCGATTTTCCACCGACACCTTTGTGCATCGGCGAGCCAATCGTCGTCGGCGCGCGATCACGCCCCCGCTCGATTTTCGTGGTGGTTTTGTCACGTTCGCGGGGTCAGGAACCCCGTATCAAGCTCCTCGATCCCTCCGATCGGCCTGCGGCCGCACGCGATCGCGATCAAGCGATTTGTACCCGCGGAATCGCTTGTAAATCTCAATGCTCTGTTTGCGGTTCGTCGACGCGGCGCACAGGCTCGCGCACGCGACGATACGGGCCTGGAGATTGATCACATTTCCAGGGAAGTTTACCACCTTCCATAGAACCCACCGTGGCTTTGGTATTTCAATTATTCAGGCCTGGAGATAAACTCTGGCCACCGTCAAACGTGGACAAAATTTCGGAGAATCATAATAGCGACACTTCCGTTCGATGCTTATAGAAACGTTGACATTGGAAATTATAAAATTCTTATATCGGTAATTTTGACGGGGTCGGTAATACTGGTTACCCTGTCCTCGCTGGCAATCATTTTTCATTATAAAATATAATGTATTTTAATGTATCGACGAAACCGTGTCGGTGAAATGTTTGTCGGTGAGGTCAGGGTGATACCGGTGCTTCTAGTATTTAATAGAAAGCTTAAACTCTCGATTCCCCTTGAACAGGACCAAAGAATTCATTTACCAGGAATCCGTTATCACATTTTGCTTCGCGATCGCCACGCGCAGCGTACATGGTAACAATTGAAGTTCCAGGCAGCGAAGAAGATATTTTATAGTCCTCGGGACGTTTCTTTCGTGCCAGGACCTTGCTGAACCCTGTAAAACATCCGTCGAACTGGCCGCGATCAAGCCCGATAAGATTCGAGACCAACTATAACGTCCAGCTTGGCGGCCGATGAAAATAATACCGAAATTTATGCGACGCCCGCTTAAAACGCCGATGACATCTTCTCACGAGATTGAACCGAGTTTACATGTGCGCATAGCCGCGTACAACCCCGACACATACTGGTCGCGAGCGCGATCATAAAGCACACGGAAGTCCCGTGGGGGGTGATTGGTGACCTTGTTACTTTCAGACACGATCGTACCGTGTCCGTGGATTCGAGGATAATCCAGGGATCGTCGATCCGGGGAAAAGATCGCCGTGTCCGCGTATCGAGGCGTGTCCGATCGATACGGCGCGTTCATCGATCACAGGGGGTTGTAATGGACGTTTGAAACGGAACCCGGCGAAAATATATCGTATCAAGGCGGTCCTTTCTCGATCATTCTGCACGGAGATCCTGCGCAAAATACATTCCCGACACAAAATAATCGATCCAACAAATTGAACTTTTATCATTAGAATTATTAGTCTGTGGATCCTCGGGCAAAAGTTGTTCCCTTGCAGGAGATAGGTAACGAGTTGAAAATTATTTAGAAGCCTACTTTTTAATGACTCTAAAACCAACGATTTACTGTAAAACTAGGGAAGGATTTATTTCAAACAACATTTTTTAAACAACTTAGGATTGAAACATGTAGTGCAGACGTGTACACGCAATGTTCATACAGGTCTAGAAATACACAGTAAGCGGTTAAACGGCCTTCTTAAGAACCATGTTGTCCGGCACAGTAGCTGACGCGAGCAACCACGAAGAAAAGAAACAGTTCTTCTTTTTCTGTGCCCGATGCGACACCTTAAGTGCGGACCACTTCACGCCATCGCTTTCCTCAGCTGTTATGGCAGAGAACAGGGCAACTTCTTGGGAGTAGGAAGGAATTTGGCCTTGACGAATTGATGAGTTGTGTGGTACACCATACACCGCTAGAATCATGTACGTACACGAGAATTGCAAGGGTCCAGTATCAACAAAATTGCGTCTCGCTTATGCATATTGGGGACCTCTCCATAGTCGCAATCGCTAGATAAAAGATAAATCTAGCGCGCTTACTATCCTAGAAAGCCTAATTTTGCGTTTTTTT
>CM052192.1:6941576-6969551 GCA_028455805.1 Lasioglossum figueresi | reverse complement strand
TCTCGTGCTCGCAGGTTAAATTCGAGCCTAAGTGGTGGAGGTTCGACAGAGCTGCGGCGAGCCTCGCGACCCGAAGGAGGGTGAAACCAAGGAGGAAGGGTTGGCGGCTGATGCGAGGCGCCAATTTTCAAAAAGACGTTCGCGAGATCGGGAACCAGGTGGAGGGGGAGAAGAAGGGGTGATAGAGTCAGAAGGATGAAAGAGGTAGGAAGCGGGAGAGAGACGAAGGAACGGCGAGACAGAAGAAAGCAAGAGGAGAGGAACACATGTCGTTCGGTGTACCCCGCGGTGCCACGGGGTTCGATGCGTGGGATTCATATATTAAGCGCGAGGCACCGGCCGAAACCCGGCGATGCGAACAGGAGGATAAGAAAAGGGCCGGCCTAGGGCCGAGGGAAGGGGCCAGACGGAGACGGGAGACCGAGGACGAACGGGCGAAGGAACGAGGAGGGAAGAAGAGGCAGGAGGACCTGGTGCGGAGGAGCCTCCGTCGGGAAGGAGGACGGCTGCGAGGCGAACCAGAGACAGATGAACTAATGCTCGAAACCGCGGGGGGCGCGTGCTTTCGAGCGTCTAATGATTTAGCCGGTGCAACGATGCACCGCGCCACGCCGCGCCAAGATGCACCGGTGTGTGCTATGCGCTGCTGCCCCGGCACCGATGATACCCTAGGTACCGGTGTGGTGTGTGCCCGGTGATGCTGGCAGTTATTCTGGTGCCGGTGGAACGATCGCGAACTCGATTCTCGGTCCGGACGCCATTTGTTTTCGGGCTAGAACACCAGCCACCTCGATTTTAGGACACGTACTCTGTTCATGCATTATTGTAAACAATGTAATAGACGACGATAGAAACTGCATTATTATCAATAGACTGCGGATTTTGTTGCCTTCTTCTTGTTTTATCGAATAAAATAAACATTGGGAATATCCCGAAATTTTCTCATTGTTTCGATAGTAACGAACAGGTAAGACGGGCAATTTGACTTCGAGCCTATTGTATTTCTTTTCAGGAAACCAGCAACTTTCTCCGAACGCACCCTCTCCACAAGGGGTGAGACGGCCGTGCGCCGGCAATATGTCTGAAAGACGAGCCATTTTTGCGTGCACGCCACAAGAGAAACGGGTCGAATTGGATTTCCCTTTTCCCACGTGTTCGCCATTGTCTCCGCTCGTCTTCTGACAACCGGAACGAAAGGCATATAACGGTGGAGCACAAACTCGTGCCGACCAAATGTTGCTCGCACGTTCGCCTTCTCCAGGTGCGAGTTTTCCTCTCGTGTCTCCGGAACTGTTACAGATTCGCTGTTTATTGATTATGAATTATATTTTAGGTCCGACTTATCCAGATATCCGGAAGGAAAAAATATTTCCAGTGTATTTAACCCTTAGCGCTCGAGTGGCGACTCTGAGGCGCCACTAAAAATTGCTTTATCATTATCTAAAATATTGTTTACATCGTCAGATATTATAATAAGTATCAGGTATTATATCAATTTCGGATTAAAGGTACCAGTTGCCTATGAATTGTCCCTACTGTTCCTTATGCTATGGCAAAAAGAAGCGACGGTTTATGTTTTGTGAATAGCGTGTAGAGTGCATGCAGCACGATGATCATTACAATTTTTCCGACAAGGGGATAATACTGATCGTCCGTGGAAAACCGCAGGGTATGGCGATCTCCAAAAAATACCACGAAGCTTCTTAAAGAGGGTGGAAGCGATCACCGCAAGATATCTAATCCCATTCTCCTCGCGATTAAGGAAACTCAGACGGGGACTGTTGTCGGACATACACGGGACTGGTACACGGATATCGGTAACAAATGCGAGGCGATATAAAATAATAAGCCTATTAGTCACGGTTCACGGGGATCCAGCATTGTGGGGTGAACACGGAGCACGTGTGTCCGCCTTGGATCCATCATTGTGCTTGAATATTTATGGCGCTTGTTTCCATGAATCACCGCGAGTGAATCTTCCTCTAAACGATCCACGAACGATCGGATTTTCGAGCCTACAAGCATTAAAAAATAAACAGCCTGTGCCTCGACCCCTTGTCCCGTAATGTCGTGTTGGACGCGTTATGAAGATGTCTGACAGAATTTACTGAAATTCTTGTGAATAATCTACTACGAATGCTACTCGTACCTTTTAGGTCGAAATAAAATTTGGACATACAGTATAAATAAAATAGACTACATATTTTTGTTTTCTTGCGAGGAATTATTGACGACAAAATTGAATCTGTGCGGGTAGGAAAATAGTTCGTAAAATATGTGACTCCCTTGACTCGTTACTTACCTCTAATATTAAAAAGGAACTTGAAGCTAGCTTGTCGTTTCACGACCAAAATATTGTCATTGCTATGTTAATTGATTCTTTAAAAAATATTCGGCAGTGAATTATAAACGCCCACGATCTATTAAATAGTCGCGAGTTGAAATAACGAAATTTCAATGCACATGTAAAGTGTCTATAATCAATTAATTCGTCTAGTTTTATGTATTAGAGTAAAGGACGAATATTATTGTTCGTCTAGTATTTTTAAGGATGAGAGATGGCTAAGAAACTGTGTTCGTTTAGCTGGAGCTCTGCTACAAAATTCCTCTGAATTTATTCTCGATCTAAGAATAGTCCGAGAGAGTTCTGTCTCGTCACCGAATTATAAATTCGAAAGCAATTAAGGAGCCAGCTTGGTCCTGCTTAAAAAAGGAGGTCGAGGGTGTAGCGCGGTTCCGTTTCACGAATTCCATCCCTTCGATTATCGTTCCATTGTTTGTCATTCCGTTACACGCTCGATCCAGGAGGATTTAATCCCATCGCATTAATAAACGGTTTCCATCCCTTTCCCTCTCTCTTTCTCTCTCTTTCTCTCTCTTCCTCTCCTCTCTTCTCGTTCTTTCTCCGGTGATCTCGCGGGGCCAGGTCCGCGTGTGCGTTGTGTGGCTGCGTGCACGAGGAACCTTACGCGCCGGTCCCACAGTATTCACGCGGGGATTTATGGCGCGTCCACTCATTCATAAAAATATTATTCAAATTTAGAATGTCTAGACGGCGGCGATGAGGGACGAGGGGGTTTGGCCGGAGAGATCCTCGCCACTCCGAGGCCGTGTCTCCAACGGTTCATCGACGATCCTTATCTCGTTCATTGATAACTCCGAGAGCCCTCTCGGCCACCGTCCACTTGTACTTTTTATTCCCGGGACAGGATCAAGCCCCGAGAGGTGGCCGAAGGTGTGGCGTACGCGGACACTGGAATGCTGTCGATTCGATCCCGCTCTCCGCCTTCTTTTTCTGCCCCCTTTTCCCTCTCATTTCGCAACCCTTTCACTCGGGATTCCTCTCGACACCAGCGAAATTTCTTGCACCGCCCGGAGAATCGAAATTGAAAATTGCGTATCCATTCTAAATTTAAAATAAGCACATACAGGAAGTTTAAAAGTACGCGCGCGGTATTCGAAAAATGTTTATACCAATTTTCAATCGGACGCGGACGGTCAACTACGTTTCAAGTTAGAGTCGGAAATATAAAATGTTAATTTTTTCAGGATCAGCCTCGAAGAGGTCGCGTTATTGGCCTCCGCATTTTGACATCCCCAGTGTACCCTCTCATTCTCGGCCACGTTATATCTCGCAGTTCGATAATTTATGCATCGGCGTGATGCGCGTGATTATTTCGCGAGATAAGAGCGTGGGACGTGAAAATTATGAACTGCTCTGCCGGTTACAACGAACCTGCCTCGTACGAACGGCGCCAGGAATATATCCGTATTACCCTAACCACCTTCTTCTCCCTTCGAACGAGTCTGATAAATATTCTGCCGCATCCGAAAATTCCCCGCTATCATCCTCTCAAATTTCACATCTACACCCCATATTTTTCTTCTGCCGTCAAACAAACATTTCGTATCAATAATGTAGACCGTAAGTTCGCTGTTAGAAATGTTCAATAATAGGGTATTCATTTTTATTGCTAGAGAATACAAACAGGAAATTGAATACACGAAACAAAGAACTATAAAAGCCCTAATCCTTTAATAAATAGTGTTCCACAGTTTTGATTCCTTTGAGATGGATCGTGAATTTAGAGATTCCCGTAAACACTCCTAATCCCATTATTGCCAGTCGAAGTTCCTTTGCGAGGATAGAATGGCGCATTCGGTTCGCCATTGTTAGATCGTTGACGTATTCAAGAGAGAAATATTCAGCGTCCGTTCGGGACGGTCGGATCGCGTTTATCGGCGTTTATGGCGACGGTCTTTTAGCAGGTTTGACATAGCGGACGTATAAAAAGGCACGAGCTCGGTCTCTCTTAGGCTGGGACCATTTTTTCGCTTGGTTTCGAGCGACGGTGTCTCGTCGTGTCGCCCACGCTTACATCTTGATTCGCGGGTCCTCGCGCTGTAAATAATGCGCGTCGCCTCGCTCCTTTTTTCTCGCTGAATTTTATGATCGGCCCGCGTATTATGTGGGGCGAAAATTTAATGGCCTAGGCACCGCGTACGTTCCACGGGAAGTAATGGCTAACCCCTCGAGAAAGAACGACCCGAGAGACTCGTGCTCGAGCCCGACGGAATTCCGAGAATCCGGAGAAATCGAAACAACGAATTAAAAATTTCTTCATCAGCAAATTTTCTACTATTCAAATTTCGCTATTTCAATTCCTTGTTTTTTTACACTCTCGCTCCTTGTTTTCGTGGTGTATCAGGCTTTTGCGAAATCTGAAAAAATTCTGATGTACTTGTAATCTCCAATTTCATGTGCAAATAGTGTTTCGGCCGAATGTTTAAACCTTTTTAAAATAAACATCGTCGCACGAATAGATATCATCATTTATTTTTGAAGTTTTATTTAATCAACCGAGGGGATTGTCATACGAATATGGTATGAATTTAGATAGAATTTTAATTAGCAATTGAGACATTGCAGTCGTATCAAAGAATTTTTTGATCGCAGGGAGTCTACCGAGCTTTAATTTTTGCGAACGGTGATTTGTTGCATCTAGCGAGTCGTTGACGATGAAACGACAGCGGCGTCGAGGGAGAGATGTCGTGCAGCAAGGGTTTAAATCGAGCTCGCAGGAGCAACGAGACGCGATCAAAGCGAATTGAAATCGTGTTATCGCTAGACGTCTGAATGGAGGAGAAATTCGGCGGAAGAGAGGGAGCTTCGAAAGAAGAATGGGAGGGACGAGACAGGGCCCTGGATGGGATCATGGTGAGCGGGCGTGTGCGATCTCTTCTGTAAAACCCCACGGGTCACTAACTAAACCAATGAGACCGTGCTGGGATTAAATAATTCATGCTGGGAGTGTAATCCGCAAATTTGTTTGGGATTACGAGTGGTCCGCGTTTGCGCCGCGTGCGGTCAAACAATGGCTATCTTTCACCCGAGACTCCGCTCTCCCATCCTTTCCTTCTTTTTAAATCTCTCAATTAAAAAACTTCGTTTGTACAACCTTCACCGACGGGACTAACTTTTATTTTCCTCTAACTTCATTTTCCTCGACGCACCCTTTATTGTATGAAATTATACTTCAAGTTTACAGAAAGATAAATTGGAGCCTGGCCAAAAAGAGCCGTTTAACATGTTGAATCGGAAGCTGGCGAGAGACTCGAGGATATGGAATGTCGAAATTTGTCTCGGTAAATGCTCTTTTGAGTTCAGCACACGCATAAAGATTCACAGTCCCCGCTCCCAACGATCCATCATCGAATCTCGGACGAGAACGTTCCATCTAAATATCGAATGAACAAAAATGGCAAGTTTATAGTAGCTCAACGATCAAGCACCGAAGTCCAGTCACTCAGAAGTGGACCAACAAAGACACAGCCTTGTTTTCAAACCGTCCAATGACCCTGTAACCCCGAGCAAAGCGAGTTAGGCTGTGCGGTGGTGTTTCGATCGGCTTGGCTGGCCTCTAGATCGCCGGCACGCGATAGCTACTTATTTTCGCTTATGCGAGCGGGTCCGTCGATTCGACGGCGAGCGCCAGAATCGTCGAACCAGGGAGAAAGAAACAGAAAGGGAGAGACGGAACGAGAAAGGGGGTCGGGGGTGAACGAGGGAATCGAGCACGTGGGGGGTACACCGGACGACATACGGAGAACACCGTGTCCCACATACTCTCTGTGCGTCCCATTGCACAGTGCCCGACACCGGGTGCCCCCATTGGTTCCCCGAGCCGTATAAAGGCGAGATGGGGGGTCCTCCGGGCTCCCTTACTTTATTCCAGGCCGCGCTAGGGGGCGCCGTAGACTCTGGGCGGAAACACGAGTGCTAAACGCGTAATGATCGCTAAACGAAACCTCTCTGACTCCCTAAGCCCACGATCCTCGAGACGGAGAACCGAGCCTCTGGCCAACGCTGCCGCCGCTTTATAGACTAACCCCTAATTAATCGACTGCCGGGCGAGGGTGGAGCGAGAGCGACTCCCATGGGGGAGGCCCGCCATCTTGTCGGCGAGCCTTGGAGAACGTTCGCGCCGCGAGCTGCTCGTGAAGTTGATCTTTGGACGGCGATTCTGCTGCAGAATTTGGTATTTGCGACAGTTCATCGTGGTCTCCAAAGATTTTCGACTCTTTTAGGATATTTTGCGGGTTAGGTTAGTTACCTCGTAAGTCAGAGATATCCTAACTTTGAGTCCAGTCGTCCTCTATTCCTTCCAGCTCGCGCAGTTCAGAGGTCCCTAATGTTCTCAACGGACCATCAAAAACCGTTTCAGATCGAAATCTGGCGCGGCAACAGGAACGGCAGGAAAATTCGTTGGCATTTGGCTGACGACAGCGTGGCTGGACCTACTTTGGGTGGCTGGCAGTTAGAGACCAAGAAACGCCAAGAGATTTTCTGTTCGATCGGCTTAGAACAACCAGGTGGCCCCGGCTGGCAGTTGTTTGCGAGCAACGGTGCCCGATTGCAGAGCTCGCAAAAAGGGGGGAAAAAGAGAAGTGAAATAAAAAAAACACACAGAAAGAGCGAGAGCACGAGAGAGAGAGAAAGAGAGAACGAAGCGCGGAGAGACGAAATCATCGACTCGGCTGTTAAAATTATAGAGCGAAAACGGGCGTCGCGGTGCCTCCCAGGGCGACAGGGCATTCAATCGCGAGGAACCCCCGCGAGGAATCGCGACAATGGCGCCCGCCACGAGCCCCCCGTCCTCCTCCACGGCCACCGTGTACCCCCTTCGCGGGGGGTCTCTCTGTCTGCTACTGGTCATTTGATTGACGCGGCCTTTCCCTATGGATTTATATGTTCCGCGCGGTTTTTTAGCCGCGGTGCTCAAACCTCCACCAAAAGCGTTCATCGTACCTCCAGCGAATCGAACTCGATTCAATAAATTAATCCCGCAAGCACGAACCAAAAATACTTTTCAAAGCTCTTCCAGCGATCAAAGTCACTTCTGCTACCGCGAGCTTGCGTCTCAAATACACGATTCACGGATAAAGCTCTGTTGACCTTCGTATGTCCTTGACGCGTCTACTTACAGAAAAAAAGCTGATAACACCAGTATGTGCGTCTTTTGAAACCATTTAAAGACCATCAACAAATTTTTCGTACGAACAATAGTAATGTCGTAATTCAAGGTGGTAATAGCTGGCGAGACACCCTGTATTTGAACAAGATTTAATATTCTCGAAAAAATTGTCGTTGTTCACTGTTTTTAATGTTATCAGAATATAGTAAGGGCTGATTCCACAAGACAGTCTAAAGTGGAAGCCATGATAATAAAGATCAATGAACCTACAGAAGTTGCTGCTCGAGGATCAAGCGCTGGGCAGACATAGACGTATGAATTACGGAGCATGTTTAAGAGGCAAACGAAGCCGAGATTCCCGATTCGGCGAGAACTTCTGGAACGAGCGGGTCTCGATGCCACCCTTTTCCGGATCGCCGACGAAATTACAGGGAACAGAGAGAGGCACGCTCGAGACGACGACCGGGCAGACGCATTCAACGCAACGTAACGGCGCGAACCCCCGTAAGCAACCGCGACAATGAACGCCCATTCGCGGGGGGTCCCTTCTGTACGTCGCTGCGATTCACTTGGCGTCGGCACACGCATACGTGCGAAATCCGACTTCGTGTGCTCGCTCGACACGCGTGCCACCCCGAAAAACGTCGCATGCGATAAACCCAACGGTGTCCGCGGTCTCGTTCGATCGTTCCCCGATCCGGCGTGCTCGGGGAACTGTTCCAGGCTTGACGTCAAGATCTCCTGACACGTGCTCGGTCCCCGTACTCCATCCGCGATGGAATTTATTTATCGACCGTAACGATTTTTGAGAAAATTCATCTTTGGGCTGCTTGTTTATTTATCTACAATTTATAATGTGCTCTTCGCCTTGTACTTTCGGCGCAATTTTTATTCTAATTCTCAAACGAGTATTCTCAAACGAAGTTCGGTAAAATTGAATTTTCTTTGTTGCAGAATAAAAAGAGATTGTGTTAAGGGAGAGTTTTCAATGTATTCATGGAAGAGATACATCGCAGAAGTAAATATACCAGACAAATGGCAAACGATTGTAGAACAGAACGGCACATAGGTCATTGATTAGATAAGTTTTATAGCAACAATTTTGTAAAGAAACACGAACCGACTTATTGCTCAACCTAATACGTCGAACTGAGGAAGAAACGTTTATTAGGTATCTTGAAGCCGGTGAAACATCAGGGAGCGCACGCTGGAGAGGAGTCGAACAACGCAGCTTTCCTCTTGCAATTCGGCTGGCTCGCTCGCGAGCGTGGTCGGCCCACCGCGCCGAGGAAAGCTCAAAAGCGCGTAAACGCTTTATTTCGACGGCTAGCTCTTGTCGAGTGGCACTTCGCTCGAGTTTCCACTCGACTCTGGCTTCGAGTGCGAGGCCAGATGTTTCGGAGTGCTCGGGACTCTCCTTGACGCGCGCGCGTACAGCACGCGCTGACTCGCGCGTGCAGCACCGGCGTAAAACGCTTAAACGCCTGGTAAACTGGCGACAACACGGTGCGTGTCGCAAGAAGCCCTTCAGAACACGGTCGCCAATCGACACGCGTTTCGTTACCTGGAACTCCTGCGACACACCGTCACGCTTATTGTTATCTGCCGCTGATGGAAAATACAGTTCGTCGACCCCCGGAGGATATTCGATAATCAACTTGGTTCGATCCATCATACAAACAGTTCATAAATTATGTGTCATATTATTTGGCACAATTTTTACACTTCACGAGAAGAACCGCCCTTGCCATTCGAATCACCCCTTTATCTTCATGCCGACAACTTTTAAAGCGTGAAATACATTGTGCTCTCCTTTTCACAGAGATTTCTATTCTCCCCGACTGATTTTCTCGAACTCTTTCAGTCCTCGAAACTCCAAATCCCATTACCGACCTCGCCCGCCATTTTCCCGGCCGATTCTTCCAGTTTCTCGTACTGACGAGTCACGATAAGGCACCTAGAACTCCCATTTCGTTCCCGGGGCAGGCGCACGATTCCTTTTTCTATCGAACCGATCGATAAAGGGGAATCGTCCCGGTGCACGAGCATCTAACGCCGAATTGATCGTGGCCGGCCCATTTCGGCCCAGCCCCGGGCCCACAATGACTAAAAGCATCTTCGAGCGAAACTCATCTGCTCCCTCGACGAGCAACAATGACCCAATACAATTGATACGCTCCCTCTGGCCCGCGAGTTCTTCCTTTTTCCATCGCGGGGCCATCGGGACGGTGTTCCTCCGCTAATGAGGATCACAAACGGCGCCGCCCATTCAACCGTTCGACTATCGATATTCCATTGCATCGTCGTCGGCCCTGGGATTGATTTCTCGAAAAAACGTGATCGTTCAATGCCACGTCAATCCTTCCACCACCGCCGAAAATCGAAGAGCAATTCAATCCGAGATCCGGAGATTACGTATTGTACTACGAAGTCCTTGTAACTCTAACCCGACGATTCTGCAAGCGCTATTTTGTTCATGAAGGAGGCACAATTCCAATCCTGATGAGTCCCGAATCTCTCGAAATCCACTGCATTGCCTCCTGTCGCAAGAAATATTTTAAAAGATTGCAGCCTTCCGATCTTCCGATTAATTAGGATTGATCTCCCGAAGATCGTACGATGAACGGAAGCGGTACTAAATAATTTCTTTAATTATAATGTTCAACATCTTGTAAGCAATGGGCTCGAGGAGACTCTCCGATCCTCCCCAGATTAAAGAATGATACAACCGAACCGAGGATTAAGAGTTATATGTATACGGCGAACAACGTGGCAATCTCTTATTTACTGCGCCCTACGTCCACCATTATTGTTGCAGATGAGATACTGCGGCCTAGGCTCGATGATAATTTACTATTTTGCCTCCTTCCTCCCACGCGTGTCTCGCCGAGGAGGAAACGCGGTCGGGAGGCAATAAAGAGGACCGTAAATTCTTGGTTATGTTTCGTGGATACGGAGCAAAGGCTCGCGTACGTCGAAAACCTATTCGTCATATCTCGAACATTAAATAGAACGATAAGAGCTCGTTATAATTAAAAAATTTCGACGTTTCAAATCCCACCGTTTCTTCAGAATCATGAAAACCCAAGACAAGATACGAATGATGCTCAAACTTTGACTCCTAACAAAATTCCTGTCTGCTTATTCCGTTTCTCGGCAACGGTACCTCGCTTCGTCTCGAATCAGTGGTAGGGCCCAAAGATTCGAAAGTCCCAGGAAAAATGATCCAGGATCGCGGGGACCGGCCCACTTTCGTCGCGGGGCTGGTGTTTTTTGGTCGCGTATCAAAGTCAGCGAACTATTACGCAACGGGGTCCGTCACGGGGCCGGATCGGACGTTTCGTCGTCGCGTCGGGCCGCCGTTTCGCCGGGGCCTGTCGGCGGGTCCGCATTAAAGAGCCGGGCCCCGCGTCCTCGCCGCGCCAAGTCACGCCTCCCGTGGCGCTTGTTGTCATTGTCGGTACCCGCAATCACGCAATGATCACGCACACGCGAGCAACAGACGAGCGGGTCTCCTTGTCGCCGATCGATCCTTTTCGGGGCCCGCGGGCCCGGCTATCAAAGAGACCGAAAAGTGGACCGACGGACCCGGCGAAATCGTCGCGACGAATCGAGGCCCCGTCGATGACGCAGCCCCTTCCCAACGGTCCCAATATCTATCTCCCTCTCTTTCTCTCCCCAACTCGTTTCTCTTCCATTTCTTTTTCCTTATATCGTTGACAGTTTGGTTCCGCGGCTGGATGTCCCGTGGATCGTTAGCCAGCTCTCACAGATTTCGAACGGTCCTCAATCGAATCCCATTATTTGCTTCTGGGAATCGAACACGATTTTCGGACACTTCGTCGACAAGCTTCTTTTCGAGCCTTAATTCCCGCCGCTTATTAACCAACGACCCCCACTGCGAACCGTTCCGATAGCTAGGACCCCGGACCTCGTGGAAACCCTGTACCAGGTGGTCCGCACTTTCTAATTGCTTTCCACCTCGCTCTAATTGTCGCTTTGATATTTTCAGCCTGGGATTAGTTCGGCTCCATTTTTTGAATTTTTGAAATAAGTGTAACGATTATTTAACCCCGTTTCGTTTAACTGTCCTGGTCCTCGTGTTACTCTTCTTTTTTCAGTGTACGTTTCAGGAAAGGGAATTGAGAAATAGATTAAAAGAATTGTAGAGTAGCAATTTTTTATTTAAAAATAGACACTCTTAAGAATCGCAACCCTGTTTGCGGCAGTTAATACAAAAATATTTTATTTTGCGCATCGATCCGTAGCGTAGTAATAATGTTTCTGAAAACATCAATTGATATTTTCCTCGTACCTCCAGTTTGTTGGATGTTAATACCTTTAATGTGAAATTAAGTTAACTTTCCGGAAAGATTTTGAGAAAAACGCGAAGGCACCGCGCTCGCGCGGAATGTATAGCCGCGGGATCCAGTTAGCTCATCCTTGCAGTGATCCTTGGGCCACGGGTGAAAGAGCACGAGACCGTAAAAGTCGATTGTCGAGTTCCCGCCCAGCAGCGCGCCAGCCAATCGGAAGCCCAGCTGCTCCCAGTCGCTTCCTTTTTTCCTCTTTAACGGTCGTTACACCGAGTAGTTTTCTTGTCTCAACGCCATCTTAGCCGGCCGGACATTATCGTCCGCTCTCATTGATTATCCTTCAGCGCGACCCACCGAACCTTAGCCCCCCTCTTTCTGCGCGGTTCCATCTGTTCTTTAAGAAATCAGTTCTTAAACATTTGCGTCCTCGATATCAACAATTCTCACCGAGACAATTACTTCTCTTTATAGCTGCAATTGTTATTTGAACTATCGACTAAATTGACTGGTAACCGTTCGTGTTCTCGAAATAGACGATCCACTACTGATGTTGGACCTCTATCCTTGATCTAAAAAATTCTCCAAAATTCTCAGAAATTAGTTTATAAAAATTAGAGTTCTTGAAATAAATGACGTACTAGTGGCATTTTCAATCTACAAATGCCAACTTCTCGGATCTATTTCACAAGAGAATTGCGTTCGAAGGAAATGATTCTTGTCGTAGAAAATATCTATTCTTTGCGCTCTCCGTTATCCGGAATTAATTGGTAACGTTTAGAGTCCTTAAAATAAATGGTCCCTCGGTGGCATTTTTATCGACAAATACAAGCTTGCCACACCCACTTCATTAGAGAATATTCGCCAGAAGAAATGCTTTTGTGGGTAACAATACTCGAGCAGCTGCTTTACCGAGCCTCAATAGAGATTGGTCTAACAGGGTCTTAGGACAATGGAGCAGAAAGAAACGGAGTCGTGCCCGTGCGACAGTGCCGAGTAAATACTTCACCGTGAGTAATTGCTCCTTCTTCGAGATCGTATCGGGTACTTTATAATATCCGAGGAATGTCGGAGTAACACGAGATATCTTCATGAACCTCGCGGAGGCCACAGGTGGAGACGAGCGAGTTTATGGCTACTGTTTTACACCTGTAGCCCCTTCTCTCTCGTGCCTGCGCCCTGGAAAGAACTGCTTCAACACCTAGTCTACAAATCCTTGCCACTCGTGTGTCCCAACTTCTTTGCTCGATAAAACATTTTCTCACAAGCACCCTAAATATTCCTTCCTAAGATAGTCCATCTTCGATTCCAAGCATCTCGTAGATTCTAAAAGTCAGTTCTCTGAAGCCATACTGTCCTGCGTGCTCTAGTTAGCGCGCAACTACTTCTAGCATAAAAGGAATACTTTTTATAGGAAAATCCAAGATACGCAGCCTGGACTATTAATTCCGCGATCAAGGATCCAGAGCAGCCTCGGCCGGCTCGCGCCAGGTGATCAAGCGATCAGTCCGTCACCTAGATCTTCGACAAAAACCGAGCCTCGGGGCTGTCTTAATTCCGGCCTAATGGGCCCGGTTGATTCCGTTCACGTGCATCGGTCGGTTTCTTCGTTTCTCAACGGCGTGGCAGCATGGCGAGAAGAATCGTTCGATCTCCAACGGTTCGTCGCAACGGCTGACGCTGATTGTCGTCGATGATTGTCCAACAACGTATGCTCGCGTTCAACGGAACGCACGTCTTTCCCCATTGATACGCGAGAGTTCATTCTCTTTCCGGGCACGACGACAAACGAGGCCCGCGTCGCTGTCCCGCGGCGTCTCTCGATCGTGAGAAAAATCTTCCAGTCGTGATCGTCGTCGTCGGCATCGCGGGGACCTATAATTTGCACTTCCGTTCTCATAGGATCGGTTCACAATGCACCGCTCGTGGACTACTGGCGGCCGACGGCGAGCAAATGAGAGAAAGAGAGAGGGAGGGGGGGTCCGGTGTGGCTTTGCCTGCCCCCCAGCGAACATATTTCTCAGGTGTTCGACTTTTGGGCCCGGGGACGCGCAAAAAGGGGAGTAATTCGATGCCGGGCGCAGGTGCCTCCTCCGTTGTGCTCTCGAGGAACAATCGAGGGAAAGAGCTTTTAAGAGTCGCGGAACGGGGCACCACGGGCTGTCGACTTCCACGGGAACGTTGCATTGATTAGGAGAGACGGGGCAGAGCCTGTCGACAAGTCCTTTTTCGCTCGCATTCTTTCTTTCTTTGATCCACGGGTCGTTCCTTTCTTCAGCTCGGCTGTGTTTAGCTAAAGAGAACGACGACTCCTTGCACCTCCGATCTCAACGACTGTTTTCGACTCTCCAACGTACTTCGGCTCGCACGTGCTCGCCTCGCTTGGAACGCTCTCGAGGACACTTGCCTTCTACGCGCCCGAACGCAAAGTGAGGAAAGACGCCAACAGGAATGCTCCACGAAGGTTGACTTTTTGCGAGGATGCGATCAAGGTGATGTTCGAGTGAGTCATTTACACTGTTTCTATCAATGCTATCGCAAGACACCTTTTAAACATTTTTATGACAATCGACGGAGACTGCAAAGATGCATTAATTTTTCAGTAAATTGAGTAAATATAATATAACTAAGTCTCTCCTTCGTTAAATAAGTGCTGTCGATACCTCGAGACGTCGATACGTCGATATCTCAAGACCTGTGGTTACCGATTCTTGTACAAGAGCGAAGAACGAAGAGAAGAAGAGCGAGCGAAATTCAAGAACTGGTAAGAAATGGTATGTGTATAAGCGTGAATACGAGTGTAAATGTGCGTGCTCGTGAATTTCGTTACGGATACATGTTTATCGGCAGTTGTTGTTTGATCGTGTGAGAAGCTGGGTGCGGTCAATGGTCATCCATATTCTATTAATCTATTTACGTTCAATAGATTATTATTTCTATGAAATCCCGTCTTACAAACGAAAAATCTCTGTAAATTCAAGATCGTTCACGTACAGGAAATTCGGGTCCCGGACCCCTAACAACGTGGTCCCCAATGCAGCCACCGTAAATACCGAAACGATAACATTGTCCCCGGGTGTACAAAGCGCGGAACCATCGCTCAACCCCTCCCCATCTCGAGAAGAATTCGACTGGTAAAGCCATTGTCACCGTCCGCGTATTCCATCTCCGACAAGACTAGCTTTTGGACCAGACCCGGCTATATTAAATTCCACGATATACTTGTCAAGGCGTGGTGTTGGCCCTCCGCGCTGAAAACCCTTCGGGGACACCGTTGCCGCACACCATGGGACACCGTAACCCTCCCCTCTTCCAGTTCCCTTCAGCTTCCTCGTGTACACCTCCCTGCTACCTTCGCGCTCCTGTTGGCTTACGGGGTGCAAAACAGACGACCGTGACGCGTACAGCCTAATAACGTCGTATTACCTTTTGTCAGCGTCGCTTTCAAAGACAGCCAGCATATCGGACCTTCCGGGACGCTTTTTGCGAGCTTATGACAGCGTTCCGTGCTCGCGCATGGTTAATTAAACCGTCTCGCGACGATATCGAGCTGATTCAGATATCCTGCCACGATGGTGCACGAAAAGTCTCTGTTCTTGCACGAAATTGTCGGCAGTTCAAGAAATCTCCAGTCACTTCGGTCTTTGCGCACGGATGGATTCAAAAACTTTCAGAATCAAATGAGCGATTTTAGAAGGGTTTAGGTGCTCTCTAAAAAGTCTCTTGTTCTAATCTCGATTGAGAAGGTTTCAAAATATTTCTCCAATTTTTTCAGATTTTTTTGAAGATTCTTACCCAATGAAAAAGACGCCGAACACAAACCACCTTGGTTTATCATTCTGAGGATGGCGAAGGAACGTTTACGGTGTATTTTGTGTATGCTCTGAACATTATAGTCGCACGAATGTCAACTTATTACAAGGCTGTGACTCGCAGGGGCGTTCATCTTCGCAGCCCTCGAGGGGCCCGACGAAGGAGTTAATTACCTTATAGCACCGTGACACGACACAAATCGCAAGCCGACAATCGATCTGCGATTTTCGTTTACGAGTCCCAGGAGCCCCTCGCGAAAGAGATCACAATCCTCTCGAGGTCTTCAAGAATCGTGGACCAGCTCGCGGGCGTGGTCCCCAGCATCGGGCCTTAGTTTCCTATGCAACCGCCTGACTCGTTTACTCGAGAGACACCGAAGCAACAATCGATGCAATTTGCTTGTCCACGATTCGATTGTCCACGAACGGAAGAGTTTGTCATCGAGCCGTGGCCTGGGACGAAGCGCGGAGGCGTGGCCGAGATTCTTCCTCCTTCGGCCGTTTCCACCCGTTTTGCATGCGATGAAAAATTGCGAACTCGCCCGGGGACCCAGCAACAGGTAGCCCAACTGTCGATGCTGCTCTCGGCCTCAGCTCGCCTCGGCGCCCGGTGGCCTTGCGCGAACCGGTGATTTATGGATCGCGCCGATGCAGATTTCCTTCGGCGAAACGTTGTTTCGATCGTGGCCGCTCGACCGTCTTCCACACTCTTCCGCAGGACTTCCACGATGATGCACCGTTTTCCCCATATATCTCTGCTTCTCTCTTCGTGGCCCATCCTGCGGGAATTCGCTCGTTGCCGCTGCTGCTTTTCTGAGAACGATGGTTCGTCACACTTTGTTAGCGTTACTTAAAAAATTTTTTTAAAAAGTCCAGAATTTTCATTTCTTGCTATTCGTGTTTCGTATATTGATATCAGAGCCTTTCTTAGTAATATTTTGTTACTTCTTATTCGCGTCCTCAAGATTGATACTGCAGGATCTTTCTTCCTGCAACAAGTGAAAAATTTGTCGTTTGTCTGGTCCACAATTAGCAGACTGCGTATTTGATACATTTATGAAACTTGTATGATGTATTATAAAACAGAAACTGTTTGTTGCAGCTAAACAGAAAGGAACGAGTCCAAATACACCCCGCAGGAGACACGGTCCCTCCCCCGCCCCCGAATGACCATTCATCCTGGCTCGAAGACCATGCTACCCCCTAAGCACGGGGTACAGGGCCCGCTTCTTGTCCCATGGTCCTCTTCGGGCCACGTTCGAAGCAGCGAGGAACCGAGTCGCCGGAACGAGCGCAACAAAACCAAGAACCGGTAAGATATGTGAGTAATAAAAGTGGACAATGGAGGGGCAAATTAATATTAAGGTGAAACCGGGTGCTCGAGGGCGCCGGGACACTACGCAGGGAACACGGTGAACACACGGATCAAGAGGAGCTGCTACGTAGAGGGGGCCACGGGTAGGGACAGCAATTTATCAAGCCGAGATAGGAATCTCCACGGTCGCGTGTGCCGAACGGGTAAAGTATCGTCCAACACAACCGTCCTCGTCATTGGGAATTCCTTGAATATCCTCCAATTTCCTGATCCACCGATCGTAAGTTTTTCGAACGATTCGTTTCGAGCTGCAACGAGTTTTTCGGTAGAAACGAGGGAACCTTGTTCGAAGACAAGTTACGAGAGGGTCACGTGTTTTATTGGAGGACCGAGGAACGGGTCAAATGTTTCGCTGTCGACCATGCTGCCCACCAAAAATGCCAGACATACCAGCGGACGCGCGCCCAGACGCTGCGCCTGGAAAAATAATGGAAGATCCGGAGGGAGGAAACGCTGGATCAAGGGGTTGAAACTCTGTGTTTATTGTACCCTCGATTGCTTTGAGAATTTTTCCTCTGATTTTTCTAATGGCCCGAGTTATTCGGACGAGCTCGACACCAGATACTAGTCCGGAAACCGAGTAGATTCTGATTTTGAAAGTTGTTCAATTCCTACTTCGAACAATCGGCAATTTCATTATTCAAAATATTATTCGAAACAACTAAAGCTATTCAGTACTAATTATAATTTATTCCATCGTTACTATACCGTTGACTGTGGAGTGAGTTGGTTGCTCAATAGTATGGCAACATGTATTTAAATTTCTATTACCTTTTTTTTCTTTTTTTTTTTAAAGCAAGTAGGTACAATAGTTTTCATCATTTCAATTTGTTTTCAATTCTTGATACTAATGTTATTTGCAGGAGTACGTATAATTTTTGTCTACTTGAAAATAACCAAAATGTTGGTCGAAACGTTGAAATAAATTATAATTAGTACCGAATAGCTTTAGTTGTTTCAAAGATCGAACAGGAGCGTCGATATCATTTCTCTTGTTTACGATAGTAAAAGTACGACCGATATTCTTGAATTTATATTTATTCAAAATATTGTTTAGATTATTAAATACGTTGATATTTAATCAGTTACTAAACACTTAAGTATTGTATGAAGTGTTCTATCAATTTCATATCCATAAAATGAAAAAAATTATATAGAATAAAGGGTTAAAATGTGTAGGTAGAATTTCAGATTTTCAATATCGATCATGAACTGGATATATTTATAGTAAGTGTAGAATATCAGAACAGTCAAATACGTTTTATTGATATTTTTATGATTTTTGTAATATATTGTAAACAAGGTTTGAATTTTCCATATTTTCCCGCAGTGTAAAGGTGTGTCGCACGTTGCAGTAGAAAGCAATTTTTAAAAAGGAACGAAGAATAACGTGTGTCAATGATGAACGACGTGCAAGTCGATGCATCGAGATTCCGCCATAACAATAAAAAATGCGTCTCCCGTTAACGGAACCCAGTTGTCCATGGGCAGTTAACGATCATGACAATCCACGGTGGCCAGCGAATTCCGCGACGAAACCGAAGACGCTTCATTTGGACCGGAAGCTGGCGTCAGCCGGGGGTCCGGAGCCGTAAAAGTAATTTCTGGAAAGCCAGTAGGATAGAAAGAGAGTGTTAGAGAGAGAGGGAGAGAGAAAAAGAGACAAGATGGGCGAGGGGTTGCGACGGAAGGTAGAAACGTAGCTAGAGTTCGACCCCCGGTGCTCGCGGTGGGACGCCATCTTATTTATTGTTTTAATTATATCAGAATATATCGTTAGAGGCCGTCACGGCGTGCCACGCAGCCGAATACGTGAGATTTATACGATCGAACCGACCGCCACCCCCGTCCCCGGACTCTCTCTCTCTCCTTTCAGCTTCTTCTGCCTCCGACCGGCGTCCTCTGTGTTGACGCGCGTAATTTGTTGGTCTGCGCGTTGAATGAATTATAAATTTATTAGCGGCGCAGAATCGCGGGCCCCGTGGTACACTTTCGGGGAACCGAGGTTCGTCCACGGCCTCGGTGACTGCTCGGTATTTCCTTTTTCTGCGACGCGTTCCATTTTTAATCCACTACTACCTCGATGCTCGACGTTTCTCCGATTCGACGCGCGAGTAGCAGCCTCTCGGCAACACCGATTCTCTCTGCTCCAAAAATATACATTTTGAAACTTGTGTGGTCACAGTTCTGATCTTCTCGTGTGCGAAATAGTTAACCCTTTGTCGCCCGAACAGCTGAAACTTAAAAACTATTTTAAGAAGGACAAAATCTTAATCTCTTTAGCTACAATTTAGAATACTTTAGATTGCAGGGATCTGTACGGAGGTATGATTAACAGCGACGGTATCTTGAGATCAGCTTAAGTATCCGGGCAATTTTCCTCCTGAAGATGGGTACGATGGTGAAGTTGGTGGAATGTTGAAGTACCATAGTTCAGAAAGGGTTCGAGTCGCGGACAGGGGCGATTCGACGCTTGAGTTTCGGGTTTCCTGATAATTTACGGGTCGGGGCTCTCACGACCAGTTTCGCGGGCCAGAAGAAGCGTGACCGAGGGCGGGGCAAGGCTTAATTACTGCTTAAACGGGAGTCCACTCCGCCTACTAAAGTATAACCCATCATAATCCTCGAGGGCTCCTTCGCTGCCGACCCATTACCCTCCGAGGTATTATAGTTACGGAGGTTGGCCCCCGGTAAAGCAGGTTAGCCACTGGTAAATTACACGTTTGTTTTAAGGCTGACCCTTGCCTTGCACCCGTGCATCGATACGCTCTTAATTTATCGTCCAGCCGCATCCACTTTGCGGTAAACGAGCCACGAGAAACAAACTATTGCCCTGAAATTGTCCCGCTTTCGAATTCCTGACAGCGTCGTTCTCCCTTCTACAACTGCGCAACTGTTTCCTTAACGAACTATCCCACCTTGGAGAACAAGTAAAAAGAATATATTAAATGAACTACACAAACACACATTACAAAGTAAATATCAATAGCGAGAAGAAATCATATAAATTGTAATATTAAAGTTATATTAAATAATGTTATATTAAAGTTGCAGGTAATCGGTAATCTATAAAATTGCCCCTGAGGATTTCTGTCAATCTATTTTTCTTTCGTTGGAACTTTTAATCTCTTCTAAGGGCATTATTGGTACTCGACGATCGTCTCCTCGATTTTCCCCAAGAATCGCCTAACGAGGCTCCGTGAATTGCAAACGATTCGTACGTCTAGTCGACGAGTTCTCCCGGTCCTCGTTTTCACCGTGGAATCGCCGTGATTTCTTCTTCGGGGCAATTTTCCGCTCCGCCATTTCACGGAGAAACGAGGAGACGCCGTTTCGCCTCGTTTGCCTCCATTGTTTTTCCATGACGCGGCCGAACCCACGCTCTTCTCACGGTAATCAGCCGTCTCTTCTCAGGTTTGCGAAATATTCCGTGTCCAATCCGGTTACACATTCCTCGGAACGCTCCGAAGACACCATGGAAAAAATTTAGAAAACTTTTCGTAGCTTCCGATTCGCTAAAAACACTTTCGCAACTGTCAGCTTCGTTCTTCGACTAAAAATGTCTAGCTTCTTCTCGCAGCTCTGAAACATTCCGATGTTAACACTTGTATTCCTGTAAATTGTTCATTTCCCTTCTGTTTGCGTTGCAAAATACATTTCTTTAAAGAATTAAATTGTGAAGGGGAGTCTTTTGTTTACTTCATCTCGAAATTTGAAAATCGTTATTCATTCAATTTTAAGTTACAGAGGGCAATCGTCGTTGCAGCGTAAAAATGAATAATTTCACGTCGAGGAGCAGTTTTGTTCAGACAATTTCTGCCCCTATAAACGAACGACAACCCTCAAGACGAGTGTTCGGTTTTCGTTTTGAAAAAAAAAAGAGAAACGCGTTGAATAATTTATGACCGCAGATAATTGTGTGTTTCCAAAACAGACGTTTCTCTCGGCGAATTCATGGGACCCATGGATGCGGGCTCCTTCGTCCCCTATATGCGCCTGGCGGATTCACCCCGACGTATTAAACGAAAAGCACGGGGCTGGATGAAGTGATCGCGCCAATTCACTAGTAATCGAGTATATGCCCCCGACAAACTCGATCATTCCGGATAACAGCCTTATCTCGATGTCGAGAATTAGGTGTATTGTAACGAAACTCGTTACGCTGGCCATTGAGGTCGAAACAATTAACCCTAGTGCGCGCGGGAGTGCCGCCATTAGATAAAATCGAATTGCGAGCACCATCTCCTGTCGACCAATTGACGCGTCGAAGGAGACTCTGTCTTTCTCTAAACTACACTCGACGACTCAATCTATTAGACGCACAAATTAATTCGTAGTCCAATCTCCGTGAACTTTCTTATTATTTATGGACAATCACAATGCACTCTGGTGTCGAAAATAATTTCCATCGCTCTCTCTGAATTTACTCCATTTTATAAGTGATTAATAGACTGCGGATTTTATGCATTTATTACAAGAATGGATTTGTTTCTAACTCATACGTTCGATCACTACCATTCCAACATTGTCAAAAATGGTTATTATTGCCGAAAATAATTCAAGTAACATGTGAACGAGACGATTAGATAGTCTCTGCTAATTTGAGCATTTTCGTCAAAGGAGGGGGAAGGGGGAATGATCGTCCGACGATATAAAGCGGTTCGCTTTAATTACGAAGTTATTATCGCGTGGCCCGCTCGCGGACCGACGTGGAACAAACAGCGACGTTTTATTAATTTATCGTCGGAAGGAAAGTTGCTTCTTTTAATTATTCCTTAATTAAAAGTTCGCCGTTCCGTGCCGGGTGCCCGAGTACTCCACGGGATTAAGCATCGTCTTCCTTGTCCCGCTTGCGGACGTCGTCGCCTCTTTTGTCGGGGGCGGCTCGCTTACCCCCTCTCTCCTACTCTCTCACTGTCTCTTTGTGTGGACACTTCATTTCGCACCGCGCAAAATTTCGTTAATCGGGTTAAGAGGCTCTCGAGGGATAAACCGAATTAAGATGTCGATGGTTCCGAGCATCTGTGCGGACGACCGGACTGGACTGGCGACCAAAGGGTTCCTCAAGCTAATCACATGCTGGTATCGTGACAATAACGGACAACGAAGTGTGGAAAACGGATTCCGGAACGATCGGGAGCTCGATGTTTATTGTGAATAGCTTCGTAAAACCTTTGTGACACCCATAATTACATCAAGGTATTATGCGGAGGTCTTCGTCCCTCGTACATCCCTCGGACTGTTGCACAAAAGATCCTGGAACAAACTCATTTTTGTTTCACCTTCGAACAACGAGAACTGTAGATTTTACCTCCATTATTTATTAGGTTGTCCAATGTTTTCTGTATTTACAGTAACACAGGATTCATTTCAGAATTTCAATAATTTTTTCTGAGCCAGTTTCTGTCACGAAACTTATGCAAAGGTTAGGCTAGAAATAATTGATCAACGAACGGAAGCTCGATCGATCGTCGGGGGATTAGAATCTGTATCCAGGCTCCGTTCGAGATCATTCTCGAGGATCGGTATAATCGAGAATCCCCGATCGAAAGGGCCCGAGCTTGACTCGCTACTGCATAAAAAGAAAGGTGACACGCTATTTGTATCAAATATTCGTCTAAAATTCATCGGGACACAAGATTGAAAGGGCAGATACGCACGTGGACGCAGCGAACTGCACCCCGGGTCCGTGGCTGGATGCGCGCGAGACTAAATCCGGATTAGACGGATCACGCAGCGGGTGCCTAAACATCGGCATAATCGTAGGATCATTTCTGGCCTCGGTAGCAGCCTCGTAGATATCCGGACTGCGTCCACCACCCATTAGACCTCGTAAAAATATTATAATTCGTCGCTGAACTCGAGATCTCTTCTTAGCAACAATGTGTGCGAAGTAGTATCTACAGCTATTGGACAGTCAAAATGACTCCTCAGCAATTTCTTTGCAATCCACCCTTATGTGGGAAACTGGTTGCTCGGATAACCATTACTGCATTTTCTTTAAAAATTTTGACGTAATAATAACTTTGACTTAATCCCCTCATTATTCCATGATTAAATTCCGTATTCTAACTTGCAGTTTAAACGCACGACGGGACTGATTTGCGTTCCTTGCATACGTCTTCATTTTTACTTCTCCACAGCCTACAATTTCCTTCGGTTTTCTAATCTAAAACATTTGCCGCAGTTCCAATCGCATACACGGTCTACAGAGACGCGCTCGCGTTCAATTAGACCCAGTATGGCGCTGCGAAAAGGGATCGAGAGGATCGTCGAGGGTAGAAAGCTCCCGGCTGACCAATTAGGCGAGATATTTATCCGTGCGCGATAGTCAACCGCCAGGACGACTCAATTACGCGAGTCCTCTATCGTCGACGTGAATATAACTGCAATTTCATTGCGTCTATCAGCTGTATTTCTTGCGCCCCGTACCGATAAACAGCTCCCTGTCGCTACCCCGAAGCGAATGGGGGATGAAACCCGACGACACGTATAAAATTCTACACCCGTGTACTGGCTCTTGCTGCTAATACGATTTACTTAACAATTGTACGGTCTGCCAAAAGAAACGTAACTTAGATCGCACCATATGCACTGAACCCTTGAGTTTAAACTTTAAACTTTAAACGTACAACGAGGCTCCCCTGCGTCTTTCTTCATGGTTTCGTCGTCAACTTCATCATCTGTTTCTATAACCCCTTGAATTAATTGAAGTGCGATGTGGACAAGGGGTACTATTTATTTCTTAATTTGTTCACCGCAAGTTGTTACATAGCGCGTTAATATTGTACGGGTTTTTCCTCCGAGTAAATGAACACCTCACGAAGTTCCTCCGTCCGGTTTTCTATCGCGAATAAAATGGTATAAATTTCGCCGGAGTTATTTTTTCCAAAAGCGTTTTGAAAAACGCGACCGAATGTCGGCTCGAACTCGTTAAAAGACGCGTGGCGAGGGGGCGGGGTTCGGGGGCGCGAGGAGCGCCGATTATAAATTCAAGTTGAAACTTATAATCGTGTTTGTTTTAATTAGAACCGCAGCGTGCGGCTGGTTCATTTAAGACTCGGAGTTTGCGGGGCCCCTGTTTCGCTCCGTTCGTCGCCCCTGCCCCCCCAAAAGCCGCAGGCCCGCAACTCCGGGAAGCCTGGTGAAAGAGAGATGGGAACAGAGAAAGAGAGAGAAGGAGAGAGAGCCAGCTCGAGCCTCGACTCCCGTTAATTTCGCGTGAGGCATTAGTACGTTAATAAACCGTTATTTATTGGCACGCTCCTTAAGAACATTTATTTCTCGGATCCGACGCATTTTCCGCCGCGCCTTTACTGCACACTAAATCAACCACCGATCTCGCTTCGGGGAAGCGGCCGAGCCCGCACGAATAAATCTGCGGACCTTCTCTTCTTGTTTCCGCGCGTTTCCTCGGCGAGTTTTTGGATACCGCGTACAGCTCTTTCTTTTTCTTCCCGCAACGATTTCTCGATCGGCGAATCTTCTTTTACCTATCTAGCGTTCCGACTTCGATCCTGCTCGATCTTTATCGCTGGGCATCTGGTCCGAAAAATCGATCGACGATATAAGGAGTTAATAATTTCGGGGACTTCTGCATGAGGATTGTTACAATTTTAAATAATGAGTTAACAAGTGGCAGCTGGCACAAGCAAATTTACCCTGAAAGCTGCTTTATAGTTGGTAGAACATCACGGTGTGTCATACTTGATAAATCACTCTTTGTTAGTGCTCGTAAAAGAACTATTGTCTTTTGTTTAACAGAAGCGTGGTAAAAATAGTCTATCTCTGTCGTCGTGATACTAAATTGCTGTTTATCTTTGTAAAACCAAGCTGGGGTGTATTATCTAGTTTCACACTGGTAATCCTTGTACGCTGCTCAGAAATAATTGTAGAAACGGTTCTAGGTAATAGACTTGTCCACATTATGCTTCCAGGTCCAAGTCAACAAATTGGGAAGAAATAAATGATTTGTATCTGGAAGCGAAGAATGGGAAGAATTTTGAACAACAACTCGATTAGGTTCAAAGTAACTAAAAAAGTAGAGTAAGGGTGGTTAGTGTTATAAAGTTAATCGCCGTACGAGCTATAATTGTACAAGATGGTTTCCTGTGCCACGCAAAGCAGTCAAGTATGTTTAAATTGATCCGCGTCTCTTCACAGTGAAAATGACACGAGACTTTCGTCTAGATCGGGGATTTTACGCGGATAAGTTTCGAATCGCGACAAATCCGATCTCTCGCATCGTTTGTCCTGAGATTCGGCCCATTATCCTGGCCCACGAAAGACTCCACGTACGAGTCTACGATGAAAGAAACCCTTTATGCCACCACCTTAAACCGTCAGGTCGGATAGGAAGGTAAAACGGTGTGTAATCGCAATCACCATCCCCAGATTACAGTGATACTGTTTTTCGATGAATGACACCGGCCCTACACGAGTCCTGCCCCCTTTTTTCACATTCTCTAGGATTTAAAAGACTCGGAGCGACATTGACACATTCCGCTTCGGTTAACTCCGGCTAAAATCCGATTGAAATGTAAAGCGGAGCCTTGAGATGCTGGATTAGGGGATTGGAAGTCGGTGGAACAAAACTGACAACGAAACTTCAACGTGTTTTGATGAATCATTGTAGTAATGGCAGGCGATAATTTACAATTATTGAAACTATAGAAATGTCTTCTTGAGAAATGTAATATACTTCTTTATTCAAATACATATTACAAGATTGAGGATTGTTATGCGAAATAAAAATTGTCTGTGTTCATTGCAAGGTACAGGAGCTATATAGACATTTATTTTATTTTCTTAATGATTTTAATCGGTTAAAAATAATGCAATAATCGAATCGGTATAGATCCTAAACTTTTCTTAATTAACTTCAACCTGCGTTTTACATTGAAAATGTCAAAGAATTTGTTTTTTATTAATATCTTCATTGTTATTAAGACAGATGGGACATCTGACGGTAGCTAAGAAATATCTTCAACGAAACTTACCCATCGAGCAGTGGCAAAATTACGACACGTGGTCCCCTCTTCATCGGTGCTGCCAGCACCGACGAGATACTATTAAAGACTACCAGCGCCACCGACGAGGTACTGTTAAAGACTGCCAGCCCCTGTGCTATTCAGCGAGACGTGGAAGTGGGCGCGAGTGGGCGCGGGGATAACGTAGAACTTACAGAGATCTGAAATACCACATCGCTAAAAGTTCCACCACCGACGAAAATAATATCAAAATAGTGCCAACGCATCGTCTAAAATATGGCGGAGAATATAACATTTAATATTAATGGATATGGTTTCGTGATGATATGCCTTCTCGCCGATGCGTCGCGACGAAAATCTCCTCAGTGACCTTCTGGACCGATAAAATGCCGTCGGTGGCCTTCTGTTTCTCTGGTTGGAGCCAGAATATATCCTAGAGGGTGTAGGAATACACCGATATATTCAAGTTTCACGTAGTCCCATAAGACTAGCCGTCTTTAACAGTATCTCGTCGGTGATAGAGGTGAATAGATAACGAGAGTACGATAGAACAGAGTATAATGTGACAAAGCAGAGAGTAGAAGTACAGATAATCAGTCGATC
This sequence comes from Lasioglossum figueresi, assembly GCA_028455805.1. Taxonomy (NCBI): domain Eukaryota; kingdom Metazoa; phylum Arthropoda; class Insecta; order Hymenoptera; family Halictidae; genus Lasioglossum; species Lasioglossum figueresi. The sequence goes on along the minus strand of CM052192.1, from coordinate 6,942,983 downwards.
GAGAAATATAGCGATCACAGGCGTGAGGCTATATAGCAAACGCGTGACAATGAACGTAAAGTATATATCGACGACGAAAGATAAGCGAAGTAGAGAGCCGCTCTCTTTTATAGTGTGGTGGGCCATTGGTTTCCGAAGGAATAAGGAGTGAGGACTTTGAAATTGAACAGCAAGGATCGCACCAACGTTCGTTAGGGCAACGGCTTAACCAACGATGCTGCGAGGGAGACAAAGGATTACGAATGCATTTCTCTAACAAAAATTAAATAACATCGGGTGTTGCAATTTATCGCAGAAAAAAATTATATAGCAATATACTACAACATCTTGTTGATACAGAACAGCCAAAATTATAGGATGTTTTGAACCTTAATTTGCATTTTAAGGAAAAAACGCAATTCCTAAATTGCCAGTTAAAATTATGCATACCTCTGGTCAAATTCTCCATACCTAAGTTGTAACAAACAGTTTAAAAGAAAAACGAACCTAAAAGAGCAAGTAGGGCACGAGTAATCTAACTTTTTAGTATTTATACTACAATAAACTCTTGGCTGTTACCGATCCCCTATTGATTTTCTTGTATACTACTTTTTACATACACATTCCTTACTTACAGACTAATGATTTTGTTGGATAATTAGATTAGAATCGAACCATGATTATTTTGATTTTTGTCCATTGCATGCCGCACTGTGCGCCGGTTGCATCGAACTCGATCAGATGATACGGTTGGTGAGGCAAAAATTCTCGAGCGCGACAGTTCTTATACCTCGCCAACGTCTAGTTCGAACGCCGCTCGAAATCGCAATGCGTTTGCCGCCGAAATGGACGGTTGGGCTTTAAACACAGTGCTTGTCGACATCGTTGGCAAAATGAATTATCACAAACATTAAACAGCTAGAATTAATAAATTTATCATAATATTATGTTGAATAAATTAAAGCGAGCGAATGTTCATGGTTTAAACGTTATTCCGTATCTCGAATACTATTAGCCACTTTTAGTAAAAAATTAGGTGGTCAGATAGCCAAAGGAGTGCTTGTCGACATAGCTGTAAAATGGAATTTTTATAAACATTAAGCAGCCAGAAATAATAAAATCTGTGAATTGTATCGAATAAATTAACGCGTGCGAATGTTCACGGTTTAAAAGTTATTCCGTATCTTGAATACTATTAGCCGCTTTTAGTAAAAAATTAGGTGGTCAGATAGACAAAGGAGTGCTTATCGACATCGCTGTAAAATGGAATTGTTATAAACATTAAGCAGCCAGAAATAATAAATTTATCTTTGAATTGTATCGAATAAATTAATTCGTGCGAATGTTCATCGTTTAAAAATTTGAGGTTTACAATATTAAAAGCAAAACTCAAGGACAAAAGCTTCCTATTGTTCGAGCTAAACTAGC